>SNQJ01S0290447.1:0-10781 GCA_010110895.2 Picea sitchensis | reverse complement strand
TTTTACAATAAACAAGAATTCCAAAAACCCTAGACATCCAAAAACCTAACCCTAGGAGATGAAGCACCAAAAGTCATGTGGGCCCCGTTTGGGTAAGTTAGTACATCAATTTCTCGGGGTCGTAACTTTTCCATGCGATCTTCATTTTAGCCGTGTGATAGCCCGTTGGAAAGGTATCATCGAGGAGATTCATTTTAGGGGCTCAATCATACCTTATAATATCATTGAGGATATCGATCCTAAAAAACCTTCATTTAGTCCCTCAAAATGGCCCCGAAAGTTAAAACTGTTAAAAATAGTAAATTGCCAAAATTGTCAGAAAATTGTTTTGAGTCAGTTGGAAAGGGTGGGTGGCCACCGATATCCATCTAGATCAATATGTTTTTTTCCTTGATCCTTTTGTCCTCAACCTCCTTTACCTACATGATTATTAGTTTCTGGGGGTCTTTCTCTACCGTTTTTAATGCATCTTGTATGCGTTACTACCCATGCAGTCTATATGCTCTAGTGCAGGCGAGACAGGAGTTTTATCACGATAACCCATGGGTTGGTGATAGATGCATAGGTTCTTACCTTTCATCTTTACTTCTCAGGCCTCAGTAGCACCAGAGATAATGTAGCTAATCTAACACTAAATTGTACTTTTTCGCCCTTATAACCTCCTTGAAAACGGTGCCAAAATGTTGGGGCTATTAAATGTCTTTCTGAGACAACTAATAACACTTCACATTAATTATCAAACCAGGGGTCATCTTTTTATTTCAAGGCTATGTACAAATTCTATGCAGGCTACAATTTCCTTTGTAGTTCTGGTAATTCTAATGAGCATGTAGTGAATGAAAACTCAATCACTCTATTATTTCTTGAAAGAAACACACTTCAAATCACTCTGTGCAAAACCTTGTGAAGAATCATGGAAAGGAAAGATCACACTTATTCTGAAAAAATCCTTACTGAAAATAAAACCACATTCAATCCATGCAACACCTGTTGAAAAAGGAAACCACTCTTGATCCACACCACTCTTGTTGAAAGGAAATAACAACTACAAAATGGAAAACAATCCAACAATACTCTTGACCAATCATAGACTCACGATGATCTTAAAGAGAATGCACCTACTATAATTTTAATAAGAAAGACTATATGTTAACGAATAATCCAAATAATGCAACGAAGCCACAATGAAACTCTACCCAACAGAAGTAACAACAATAACAAAGATTATCGATTCCTACTAACAATTGACCAATCTTTGTAAGTAACAGCTCAAAAATCAAGAACAAATAACAATCCTCACCAACGAATAATCACCACAACATTTAGAATCATAAAACAAACTATAATAAATCTACCTAATAAAAAAATGAAATTGCAGCACCTGATTAATGAAGGGGTCCCTTCCTTCACCAATAAGGTATTCTAAAAAAACTCACAAATTAATTCTCAGATAGCATGAACCAGTATATTCATATTATAGAAAAGAGATGATACAACAAGTCCACAAGATGCTTGTTACACACTTTGTTCCTCTCTTATGCCAACCCCCTCAACTTGAGAGGGTTCCTATTATTTATACATTTCTAGATAACAATATTTACAAAATAGAATATCCTATCTAATCAATACATAGCACAAGATTTGTTGCATATTCATGTTGTTACAACCGATGTACAAAATAGATCATTCTAGTATATTATAACAACCATGAATAGTTGCAACAGTTTGTACTCTCATTTCTTCTGGTGACTCGTCCTTGCCACGTTGGTGCTTGTATGCTCCTAAACTTGAGCATCGGTTAAAGAACAAATTCTCAAGTATCAATGGGATCGTGGAAGTGGCAACATCGTGTTTCAAAAGGTGACAACATCTAGAATTAACATCATATCAAAAGGGACACCATATAAGCTTTTGAAGGAGTAACAACATCAAATCCTTGAATGAACACAACATGTTTCTAGCCTGTAAGTATATGCTTCCAATCCATCTCATTAGTAAACCCGAAATCAAGTAGGAAACTACTTAACACCCCATATTACTACTTAAATAATGCAATTCATAAAAAGGTTGTACCTTGGGTTAAAACATGAAGTAATGAGTAAGATGTTGTCAAAAGAGGGTAAATTTTGATTTAAAGTATCTTCAAAACAGGGTAAATGGATGGAAAAAAGGGTACAAATAATGGGCCCAACAAAACACACCACACAGATGACTAGGAAGGAAGTATTGAGTATTGGCCATGATACCACAAGCATGACTGGTATTAGTGTCCTATAATTTTCTCAAGAGTCAAAGTCTGAATCAAGTATTTGACATATATTAGGATGTTGAAGAAAATAGTGTTTGAAAGGGTAATGAAGTGGTCCTAGGGATTCTTATCATCATATCAAGTGTCGAACTATCAATCAGTGACATTCAACCATCAATCAAATCCAAACAATAGAAGAAAATTTCAAGAGAAAATTTTAGAGCCCATCTATGAAAATGTTTTTGAACATCAGGAACAGAGATTAGAGCATAATAGTTACGAAGTTAAAGTTCATTTTCAGCAAACATTATCTTCCCCTTTGACTGAAGGTGAAACTGATCAGAATTTTAATGATGAAATCCATGTTCTATCTCTTGAATTTGATGAAAATTTGCAGCATCCTTTCCACTCTTCAGGTGATCAAGAGTATGAGGATAACCATTCATATGTTTCTTCATATTATGCATTTTCTGAATCTTTGTTTCAAGAAAATATTGGTCAAAATCATATTTCTGAAATTGCATCTATAGAAACTTTAGACAATAAGTCATCATATGACATAGAATTTCAGGAAATGAATGCCCCAACCTATCACATTTGTATCACAGAGTCGCAATGGCAAGAGAATAATGTGCATGAAGTTGTTTGTCTCGGTTATCCTGAAAATCAAGATGACACTCCTGTTGATATCCATGAAGGTTCATTTGTGGACATTTTTGCAATTGATGATGTGGCTGCCTCAATTAAATATTTTAAAGAACACACTATTCTTTTCCCTAATGAGAATGATAAGTCTGATGAACAAATTGTTTTATTTCATTTTGAAAAGGATCTTTTGTTGGATGACATAGAACAATTAGTAGTTGTAAATGAAGGGAATGCTTGTCTTTTTGCTGACCTTCAAGACAGGGTAGTGTATCATGCTTTTGAATATTTTTTTGCAGTTTTGTTGGGATCATTAAGGAAAGTGAATTTTGTAGAGTTCATAAACTTTGAAAGTGGATTTAGATTTCATATTGAGTTCCCATATTTTAATCTTTTCTTTCGTTTTGGAGAGAATCAAAGAAAAGGCCAGTCAAGTAGCCATTTGTTTGATTGGTTACATTGGAAATATGACATCACTTGAATTTAGCAATTGTCTCAGCTGATTAGAGTAGGAATTTTGTGTTAATAATCTTGTTGGGCAAGCATTTGTTTCAATTTGGATTCTAGCAATATGGTTTTAAAAGTGTGCATAGTTTCAGTGTACAGTTTTGGTTTTCAAGGTGGGTTTGATTTCAGTTGGAGAAGGACACAAGTCAGTTTGCAGATTGGTAAGATCCAAATGGATGAAGGCACCTGGTCAGTGAGTTATTTTTTGCCTCACAGGGAGGAAAAAATCCCCATTGGAGCCAATGTTAGTGTCCTATAATTTTCTCAAGGGTCAAAGTTTGAATTGAGTATTTGACATATATTAGGATGTTGAAGAAAATGGTGTTTGAAAGGGTAATGAAGTGGTCCTAGGGATGCTTATCATCAAATCAAGTGTCAAATATTGATCAGTGAACTTCAACCATCAATCAAATCTAAACAATAGAAGAAAATGTCAAAAGGAAACTCGCTCCGCAAGTTCGTTGTGCAAGTTCTGGAAATGACTATTTTTGCAGTCAACTTCAAACTCAGTTTCTGACCACATGGAAAGGAATATTTGAAATTGAAAGAGGATTTTCTCAAGAATGAGATAATTCACAAAAACCTCTCTCAGTTTCTTCATAGGTGTCATGGTTTGGAAGATTCGATTCAATCTTTACAACCTATTTTTCATATTTAAACATTTAATGATTTCATGTTTTAGTCAATATCTTTAGGCACGGATCCCGAGACTATGGAGAGGAATTTTCAAAAAATGAAAGAGGATTTGTCAAGAACGAGCCCATTCACAAAAAAATCTCTCATCTTCTTCACATGTGTCATGGTTTGGATGATTTGAATTGATCTTTACAGCCTATTTTCCAGAAAATTGATTCCTATTTCCTAGCAGGTAGTTCTAAATGTGTTGCTATAATTTTGCAACCACACCCAACTTTGGGAAGGAGTTGAGCTTGACTTCCTCAACTTGGGGAAGATTCTTTTCTATATATATTTGTAATTTTGATTGAATAAAGGAGTTGGAAAAAGCGTAGAGAACATTTGTCTTGAGCAATTTGTAATTTTTCTGAAGTTTAATGAAATCTTAGTTCAAAAGTACAGTGTTGTTCATACCAGATATTCTTATGGTGGTGATCTGAAGTGTGTGTTTCACTCTCATGTATGTATTTCCTATTTTATTTTCTCATTTCATCTACAACCTTTATATGATTATATTGGAAAGCTAATGGTTTGGAATTCATCTGATATTGATGCTTTAGATTCAAGCAATTTAAGTATTGTTATCTCTTCTTAACTCAATCAGAATTCATCTCAGCTAGTGCTCTGAATGTGGTTAATTGTTTTTTTTTCTTCCATCATACAAAAGCTATATTTAAACTGAAATATCATCACCTATCTAGCCTCTAATTCCTTGATAGTTCTACCACCAGTCACTGATAGTTCCATTTGCTTCAAAGTTGACTCCATTGCCCAACATTTTTGTTTCCTTCTTCCCAGAATACTTTATAAATCTCTTCATCTAATCAAAGACCTAGCCATTGATCCTTAAGACAAAACTTATATTCCAGAGACCAAGTGACAAGAGAGATCCCTCTCTAAACTAAAAAGGCTAGTTTCAGTTCTAAAGTGGTTTTGTGGTTACCTTTGTGATTTTCTTCCTCAACCAAGCAATTTACATAGTGCTAACAACTGGTGAGGTGGATTGGGAAGTTTCCATTAAGAAAATAGGAAGATTTCCCAACAATCTAGTCTACACCTACATAGCTTGAATGCATGATCATACCAACATACCTGGATTACATTGACCCAAAGAACCTGTTAATGGTGATCAGGTTGGGTAGTTGAGCAATTATAATTCTTTTATGGTCTAGTACTTGGAAGAGTGAAGGGTCGACTGAGACTCCAGCTATAAGGACACACAATATTTTCCCCTTCGATCTAAGATCCTGACATCGAGGGATTTCTTCTAGCATAATTCATTAGGGATCCTGAGGACAATGAGGAAGAAGAGGGAAAATGTGGAAAAACAACAAAAAAAACAAGAGGAAGAACTCGTGGATGCACAAAGGAGAACACAAGAAACTCATATAAGATAAAGAGCACACAGATGCGTAGAGATTGTACCCAGATAGAATAACAGATAGCTAATACCCGCATAGATGAGTCGTAGACGCACAAAATAGATGGTGCAAATGAGAAGAGGAGATCACACACACATCTCTAAGTAGGAGAGAATATTTGGGAAGCTTGTCTGAAAAAAATAGAAATCTCTCCCAAGAGTTGAATGGTCACCCTGGAACAGAGAAGACCCATATATAGACTGGAGAAACAAAGGACCACGACTTGGTGCTTACTGGAAAGAAACTAACACGGGTAAGGGTAGGTCACCGAGGGACTGTGTAGCAGAGAATGGGATCCCTTGTGCAAAGGAAATTCAATTGGTAAGGTTCCTGATAAACTCATGAAGGTCCTAAGCTCAGTGGGAAGAGGGGAACTTCTGTTGTTGCCAATGGACTAAAGGAAAGTAACCTTCTTGACTCATTTTTTGACTTAGCAGTCAACTGAGATAGTTCCTGGTGGTATCATGTCCTGGCATGGGGGTGGCATGTTGTAGCAAGGCACAGTGCAACATAGCCTACAATTGGGTGGAAAGGAATTTCCCCTCAGTCAATTGGTTGGTTTCAAAGGTTTCACTAATGAAATAAGTGTTTTACCTGGAATGTCTCATGCTTGTTTATTAATGGTTGCAAACTGTATTCTGTTTATGTAAATAATTTTAGTATAATGGATGAATGATAATTCTAAGTTAAATGGAGTGATATAACCTCCATTAATTTTTAAATTAAGTAACTATGAATGAATGTAACAGGAAGGCCAATGCAGGTCGGTAATCCTGTAATTTCCCCTGCTTTCTAAATGGAAAGCTTGCAATATATAAGATCTTCATTTGGGTGTTTGGGAAGAGTATTTCTTATTTGTTGGAGAGTGTTTTAAGAGCCCAAGGGGGTCTACTTTAAACCCTGATAGAAAGATTCTTAAAATAATGCAGGATTGTTAAGTCCTCAAACCATATTAACCCTATTGAAACCTTATTTGAACCTGGAGGAACAACAATTGTTGATTCGGTGGAAGAAGTAGATCTAGACCATTTATCGGATATCTGGGCTTTGAGACAAATCCCATCAAGAGGCGATGTCATCAGGAAATCCCAAGGGGTGAGGTCACAATCAATTTCCTATGGGAAAATATAGAGAGGTTGTGATTCGTTGAACTGTTGGAGATTAAGTCGATGAGATCTGGGACATAGATGCTTTGGACGCTTCAATGATAAGTTTATCAAGAAAGTAGAAGGTCGAGAAGATCTTTGGAAAGGATTAAGAAGGGTCTCTTATGGGGTGAGTCTGATACTGAGAACCCGAGGACAAGGAGGACCATAGATCTATCGGTGTGGATGACAATGGGTTTATAGTTGTTGGATCTGGAATAATCCATCTCGAGGAAGGAACTTAGACGAAGAGTGGTGTTGCTTAAATACCATGCAGTTGTGGAGTTCTAAGTGATCCCTGACCATTGGATATGAGGATCTGAGGACTGTCGAATCCATCAGAGAGGACTGATCAAGAAGCCTAGTGATCACTTGGAGCTGGTGCATCCCAATGGAGGAATATCTCGAGTGGATAGGAATCCATGGGAGAGGTATTCTGATGTAATCATAGTCATTGATTGGTAGTAGATCCCACCTATCAATGTGTTACATGGAGGATGGGTGAGGCATTAAACAACGTGTGGTTTAAGGTACCGATTTCATCAGGGTTGTTAGTTTCTAGTTCTGAATACCATTGGATTTGTTGGGAATAGGTCCATCAAAGAAGTTTCATCAAGAAGAGAACATGGGTTGTGTAACTTGCCTTCCTGATGGATAGAGAACCTGATTAACAACCGACCATCAATTTGGTTGCCTCAAGGTGGATTGTAGTCGTTCAATCAGAGATGTTTGTTCCCTTGTCCGTGTAGCAACATTTTGTCACATATTTGATCGAAAGATGGGTGACAAGCCTAGGGATTTGTCACAGTTGCCAGCAGTGCAAAAGAAGGAAGATGAAGTCCTAATGTGCACCACGATGGATGAAGATTGTTGAGGGTAAAAATGTGATACCTAAGGATTTATGGAAGTGAAAATTGGACATCCCACCAACCTAAGAGTGTTTATGGGCTCATGTGTGCTATAGAGTGGTATCATAGCAGAGTTCAAACTCTAGGCTTGAATGGGTTGCCAAGACTGCATGATTGTTTAAGAAAATTTTATATACTATAAGTGCATGTTTTAATTTTGATTATTTAACTGTGTATATGAATATTGACAATGGTTTTGAGCAAGAGTGGAATCCTGGCTCGGGATTGTTAAAGGTTGAATGATGTTTGATGAGGCTGAAAATTTTATGTCGATGATTTTAATTTAATGGCTAGTAGTGTTTTACTTTTTCAACACGTAGGACGTATTGAAAAGGAAATAGAGGTGAATGGTGCAACATAGTATGGAGGACACCTCACATTTCTAAGATGAAGAGTTTGATGGAAGGAGGGCCAAAGAAACCCCTTCATATTTGGTAGGCATTGTAAGAAGTCTGAAAACATACAATGAAAGGCTCATGAGAGCTCAAGCCGAATAGAAAGAGTTGAATGTAGTATTACTACAGAGTTTATCAAAGATCCATAAGCACTTGCAGCAAGGTCCAACAAATAGTAATGCTTGACTACAACAGTTAGAGAAATTGAAGATCTCTTTAGATGTACAGAATCATGGACTAGCTCACAGTAATGTAGGAAGAAGTTCTTCCAAGAAAAGGCATCAAGATGCTAAGAGAAGCAGTGCTAGTGGAAGTATTTTCACATGTTCATCTAGTCGGAAGGCCACTACAGAAGAAGTGTCCAACAATGACACTAGATCAAGTGTTCCTAGGAACAAGAAGAGACACTCACAAATTTCTCTGACATAATAATTCAAGAAGGATAAGCCACCTAAATTTTGATGGAGAAATCAAGAAAGGAGAACAAGTTGAGGCTTGTCTGTTGGGATTTCCAGGTCCACAGTTACTCATAAAAATACAAAGGAAAAGATAGCTATCTTCAATGTGAATGGAGGAGATTCCATGTGGTGGGAGGATCTCAAGGAAGTTAAGGGATTGAAGGAAAGCAAGTTGACCTGTAAGTAGTTTGAGAAATATTTCAAGAAAGCATATCTATTAGAGAAATACTATGATGGCGAGATTAAAGAGTTCCATGAACACAAGTTGGACCAACTTACCATGGATGTTTATGCCAAGAGATCGTTAGAGTTGTTGAGGTATGTTTCTTACCTCCAGGATGAGAAGGCTAGGTTACAGTGTTTCCTCCATCGATTACCCCAGTCCTATCAGGATAGGATTGAGTCTTTGGAGGATACCATCAGAAAGGATAAGTATTGTTATGATCAATCCAAGCATATGAAGGAGCCTCTTAAGGATTGGAAGAGAAAGGATAAACCTAGATTTTAGAAGAAGGGATTTAAATCATCCCAATATAAGAATTCCAAGAAAGGTGCCCAATTTATTCATCCGAGCATAAGTGTGCACCAGCATAACTTTCCATCTCAGAGTGGAAATAGGCCAACATAGCAGGCAAGGGTAAGAGTAGAGGAACGGAAGAAGGGACATCTACAGTTTTGGCGTTGTGGATAGGCACATATGTTGAGATATTGTCCTCACAGGAAGCATGAAAGAAAAATATTCTACCGTGTTTAGGAGGCTACTAAGGTCAATGATGTTGCCAAAAGTGTGTCAATAATATATGCAGTTGTTGAGACTCAGCAGGCTTATCACCGAGCTTTTCTGGTGGAGCTAGAAGATATAACTACCAAGCAACCCATTTCTATTTTGATTGACTCTGATTCTAATCTTGGTTATGTTTCACCTCAAGTTGTTGAAGCATGTTCCTTACAGATAAAGAAACACTCAAAGACATGGTTGGTTCAGTTAGCCACAGGGACTAAGATAAAAGTTGCAGAGGTAATAAAGGCATGCCCATTTGAAATGAGTGGACTGCACACTCAAGCAGCCTTGAATATGCTACCCTTAGGACCATATGGTGTGTTGTTAGGCATGGGTTGGTTGGTTGTCCATAAGGAAAAATTGAACTACCATGACAAGGCTTTATGACAAGACCTTAGAGTGTGAAGACAAAAAAGGCAACACGAGGGTGTTGTAAGGAATTCAGAAGTTTGTTTTAGTTAGGAAAATATCAACACTGCAACTTAAGTAATTTAGTTGAAAAGAGTGTCCCTTGTATGCAATACAAGTACTCAATGAACAAAGTTACCGACTTAACAAGAACTGTGACCTCAAAATGAGAACTCTAGCCCAAAAATATCATATTTTTAGGTAAAAAACACAAAAATCAACCCCCAAATAAAAAATTGGTGCTACCTGTAGCACCATTTTTTCGGAGGTGGTTGAAATTGCAACTTGTTTGAAACTTTACCCTTGACATTACGAACAGAACCCTAAAAGAACCCTGTAATTGACCCTCGAATCGAAAAGTGATGCTGCTAGTAGCACCACTTTTTGTTTTGAGTTAAAATTATGACCTAATTGAAACTGTGGCCTTGACCACTGGCACCACTTTTTTTTTATGTTAAAACTGTGGCCTGAACCACTGGCACCACCTTTTTTTTCGAGTTAAAACTATGACCTAATTAAAACTATGGCCTTGACCACTAGCACCATTTTTTTTGAGTTAAAACTATGACCTAATTGAAATTGTGGCCTTGATCACTGACACCACCGCAAATAAAACATTGAAAATTGACTCATAAATATAAAAGTTTTATAACTTGATAATTTATTTATCAATTAATTTTATTTTTTTTAATTATTTCCATTAAGAAAATAACTAAATGGGAAAAAATACCTCTAAACAAATTCTTTAATTTAAGGAAAGAAATCAAATATTCTTTTGGAAATAAAGAAAAAAAAAAACAAATTGTGTTGAAAAATAATGCAAATTGTGATTTTTAAATAAAAAAATTTAAAAATCAACTTAAAAAATAAAAATAAAAAAAGGTAAAAATTAAAATTTGGGGGAGAATTAAAAACGATACTTAATAAATTCTTTAATTTAAGTAAAGAAATCAAATGTTCTTTTGGAAATAAAGAAAAAAAAAAAAACAATTTTGTGTTGAAAAATAATGCAAATTGCGATTTTTAAATTAAAAAAAAAATTAAAATTAACTAAAAAAAATTAAAATTAAAATTTGGAGGAGAATTAAAAACTATACTTAAAACACAAAATAAAAATAAATACAAAATATCAAATAGAAACAATTAAAAAAAAATTAAAGTGAATTGAAAAAAAATTAAACAACCACAAA
>SNQJ01S0290446.1:0-10781 GCA_010110895.2 Picea sitchensis | reverse complement strand
TACTCTCCAAGTAGCTTCCTTAAAAACATCTTCTAGGTCACTTTGCCCACTTTTCTTATTTTAGGGTTAACCCACTTCTAATTTCTCCATTAATATTATTATTGAAATAATTTATTTTGTATTCACTTTGAATTATAATACACTCATCACTACACTTTATTATTTACCTTTTAAAATCTCTTAAACCACTTTGACTATTTTGACCTTTTGGGGCCTCTATATGACATATGAGGGTCCTCCAACTTCCAAGCCCATTTGTTTGCCATTCTTCTTAGCTTTTTGTTTCATGTTTCAAGGAATTAGTCGGAGGCCACTGTCCTAGCTTGGTGTCCAGATACAACAATGCCATTCACAAATACCTCGCAGAAATTGGAAGGATGGCTCGTGATGAGACCCCCTTTCCCTTAGTTATGCAACTAAGGGCCACTACCTTGGCTTGGTGACCAGATGATGCAATGTCATACCGCTAAATACCTATGATCATGATAGGCCGACTCGTGACGAGACCTCCTATCCCCCAACTAACACCTTGAGTATTCACTATCATTCATTTTGTGAGTCCTCTATTCTTACATAGAAGCGTTTCATTGCTTTCTCGGGGATCCTTGGGCGAAGCATCTCAAAGGTTTTATGATAGGCTTTTATCTTTTGCTATCTACTTTTACGACCAGGGGATCCCCTACTCTTATTTTTATGATTGCCTTTAGCCCCTTCTTGCCACGAGGTAAGGTACAATCCGTTCTTGGGTCAATACACCCGAAGATCCCAAAAGGCTAGGGAGATGGAGGGAAAAAGTATGGTAGGGAATGGACGATGACCTTTCAAGGAACCTCCCAGTGGCAACCTATTCCCGAGGGCAACCAACTTACTAGGATACAATGACACCCCCCTCAAGTTCAAATAAGGCAAAGAACATAAATTCCAAGAAAATATTCTGAAATAAAGAAATATCCTTTGCAACATGTTCAAATGCTTTAAATATTAGAGTGATACGTACCATGATACCTAGACTCATTACCTCATGGATCAAGACCCATTGCCTTGTGGGAAACATATTGGTGTGGTGGATGCTGATGCTGGTGATGTGTAGGATGCATCGATAAAAAGAAGGCCCCCTCTAGGGCTATGCTCTGTCCATCTGGCTCTCTGCACTCCATCTCTACAACCTGTGGGCCTTGAGACATGATCTCCTTAGTTACCCCTAGGTTGGGGGTAAAAAAATGCATGTTTGAGAGGGACTTACCCTAGTCAGGCAATATAACGAGCAAAAAAAAAAGTGGTCTCCATAGAAGGCTGAGAAAGAGTGTGTCCCACTCTAGTATGTCAAGGATTTGGAGAGGGTTTGACTTCAACATTACTCAAGACTCCCTTTGGGGAGGGTGAGCTACCCTTTGTCCACAATGTAATTTTTCCAAGCCCATTTGTTTTCCAGTCTTCTTCTTAGCTTTTTCTTTCATGTTTCTTTCATGTTTCATAGAATTTGTTGGAGGCCATTGTCCTGGCTTGGTGTCCAGATATGACAATGTCATTCACAAATACCTCGTGGAAATGAGAAGGATGGCTCGTGATGAGATCCCCTTTACCTTAGTTATGCGACTGAGAGCCACTACCCTGGCTTGGTGACCAGATGATGGTAATGTCATACCGCTAAATACCTATGATCATGATAGGTCGACTCGTGATGAGACCTCCTATCCCCCAACTAACACCTTGAGTATTCATTATCATTCATTTTGTGGGTCCCCTATTCTTACAGAGAAGCGTTTCATTTCTTTCTCGGGGATCCTTGGGTGAAGCATCTCAAAGGTTTTATGATTGGCTCATATATTTTTCCAGCTACTTTTACCCTCTGGCCTTCAACCCCTTCTTCCCACGAGGTAAGGTACAATCCCTTCTTAGGTCAATACACCCGAAGATCCCAAAAGGCTGGGGAGACGGAGGCAAAAAGTGTGGAAAGTGACAAGTATCGTAGGGAATGGACGATGACTTTTCAAGGAACCACCCAGTAGCAACCTATTCCCGAGGGAAACCAAGTTACTAGGATACAATGAAAGCCCCTCAGGTTCAAATAAGGCAAAGAGCATAAATTCCAAGCAAATGTTCTGAAATAAAGAAATATCCTTTGCAACATGTACAAATGCTTTAAATATTAGAGTGATACGTACCATGATACCTGGACTCATTACCTCATGGAGCAAGACCCACTGCCTTGTGGGAACCAGGTCGATGTGGTGGATGCTGCTGTTGGTGATGTGTAGGATGCATCAATGAAAAGAAGGGTCCCTCCAGGGCTATGCTCTGCCCATCTGGCTCTCGACACTCCATGTCTATAACCTGTGGGCCTCAAGACATGATCTCCTTAGTTACCCCTAGGTTGGGGGTAACAGAATGCATGTTTGAGAGGGACTTACCCTAGTCAGGCAATATAATGAGTAGAAAAAAATGGTGTCTATAGAAGGTCGAGAAAGAGTGTGTCCTACTCTAGTATGTCAAGGGTTTGGAGAGGGTTTGACTTCAACATTACTCCGAGACTCCCTTAAAGCCTTATCCTATATACATCATTCTACGATTCATTAGTCAACATCAGTTGGGCCTCATTTGCAAACTATAGTGATCAACTACCTTCTTCCAGTCCTTATATTATCATAGGATTTGTACTTGAGCAAAGTTTCCAAAAGATACATATCTGTGTAACAAATAGAAGTTTCTACCACTCTCAATTAAGTAGAGACTTCCCTCGTTTTAGTGATGGAAGAGGTCCAACACAAAGGAGGTTTCCCTAGTGACCTCAAGGGATCGAGTACCAATATTAGCCAAGCCTACAACCCCCTATCTTAGTCACTTAAATGTGTTAGAAAGTAATGGATGTGCTTGTTTAACCATGGACAATATAAAAATATTGTCACCCAACCATAGGGCGAAGCCACCCCCGAGCACCTTAACCTTGATAGAGAATGATTCCGGAAGAAAACCAATAGCCAACCATGGCTAATTCATAAAGATAACCAAGACTGATTAGAAATTCCAACCATAACCAATAGAAAGTCCGAGCCTAAATCAGGAATACAGATTGCAACTGCTGCCAGTTGCAGTTGCTCCTCAGACTTGCGCACTTGCCTAGTTTTTGCTGTGCGCACCTCGTCCCAGCTGAAATTTCGAATGTTAATGCAAGTAAATGATGTTAGAGTAGCGTTGGTTGAAATTATTGAATACTGATGTGGGGTGTTGTAGTTGAAGGAAAGGCAGGTGGTGACTTACCTTTTGGTGCAAGACCCATCTATATTTTACGATGAAATCCTCCTCATTTTAAATACGATGGTTATCTTCCTCCTTTACTTATTTAGAGTTTATGCGATTTTTTATTTTTGCATAAAATCCACTTCTACACAAGATTAAGATTTTTTGGTCTTTGTTTAAGATTTCTCTTAAAATCTTTCAGTCTCTATTTAATACTTTTCATAAGATTTTTGGATTTTTATTTAATATTTTTTGGTTTGGTTTTTGTTGAATTCAGTAGGTTGGGGAAATGAAGGCAAATACTAGGGCTAGTGCAAATTCCGTAGGCACACTTGGTGAAGGTAAAGGTTCAGGAGGACGATGAGGTCGATGAGGTATGTATGGTTCCATGCTTGTTTAAATTAGATGCATCTTATATTATTTATATATCGAGTGCACTGTAATGCAGGTGAGGTAAGGTGGATGATCGCGAATGAAACCGCTGAAATATCTTTGTACGAGGTAATAAATGTGGGCAATGTAGGAGATGCAGAGGTGGAAGGTGAGTTTTTCTTTGGTTGTGTTATGAATCTATCCTTGCTTCATATGATGGTTCTCCTTCCTTTTTACTTATTTAGGGATTATGATTTTTGGTCTTTTTTTTAAATTTCTCATAAAATCTTTCAGTCTCTATTTAATACTTTTCATAAGATTTTTTAGTTTTTATTTAATATTTTTTAGTTTGGTTTTTGTTGAATCTAGTAGGTGGGGAAATGAAGGCAGATACTAGGGCTAGTGCAAATTCCATAGGTACAATTGGTGAAGGTAGAGGGTAATGAGGTCGATGAGGTATGTATGGTTCCATGCCTACTTGTTTAAATTAGATGCATCTTATATTATTTATATATCGAGTGCACTGTAAATGCAGGTGACGTAAGGTGGATGATCTTAAATGAAACCACTTAAATATCTTTGTATGAGATAAATGCGGGTAATGTAGGAGATGCAGAGGTGGAAGGTGAGTTTTTATTTGGTTGTGTTATGAATCTATCCTGGTTTCATATGATGGTTCTCCTACCTTTTTACTTATTTAGGAATTATGATTTTTGGTCATTGCATAAGTTACTCATAAGTTTATGATTTCTCGCAATATATTTCAATATTTATTTAAGATTTTTCATAAAATCTTTCGTTTAATACTTTTCATAAGATTTTTTTAGTCTTTATTTAATATTTAAGATTTCTTATAAAATCTTTCAGCCTCCCTTTAATACTTTTCATAAGATTTTTTTAATCTTTATTTAATATTTCAGATTTCTCATAAAATCTTTCAGCCTCTCTTTAATACTTTTTAGAAGATTTTTTTAAGTCTTTATTTAATATTTCAGATTTCTCATAAAATCTTTCAGCCTCTCTTTAATACTTTTCATAAGATTTTTTTAGTCTTTATTTAATATTTCAGATTTCTCAGCCTCTCTTCAATATTTTTAATAAGATTTTTTTTGTCTTTATTTAATATTTCAGATTTCTCATAAAATCTTTCAGTCTCTGTTTAATACTTTTCATAAGATTTTTTTAGACTTTATTTAATATTTCTGATAAAATATTTCAGTCTCTCTTTAATACTTTTCCTAAGATTGATTTTTTTAGTCTTTATTTAATTTTTTGGTTTGATTTTTGTTGAATTCAGTATTTTCAGTCTTTATTTAAGATTTTTCGTTTGATTTTTGTTGAATTCAGTAGGTGGGAAATGGTTTGATTTTTGTTGAATTCAGTATTTTTAGTCTTTATTTAAGATTTTTCATTTGATTTTTGTTGAATTCAGTAGGTGGGAAATGAAGGCAAATACTAGGGAAATATTTCAATCGCTATTTAATACTTTTCATAAGATTGAATTTTTAGTCTTTATTTAATTTTTTTGGTTTGATTTTTGTTGAATTCTGTAGGTGGGGAAATGAAGGCAAATACTAGGGATAATGCAAATTCCATTCCATAGTCACACTTGGTGAAGGCAGAGGCTAAGGAGGACGATGAGGTTGATAAGGTATGTATGGTTCTTGTTTAAATTAGATCATCTTATATCGAGTGCACTATAATGCAAGTGAGGTTAGGTGGAGAATCTTGAATGAAACCACATAAATATCTTTGTATGAGATAAATGTGGGCAATGTAGGAAATGTAGAGGTGGAAGGCGAGTTTTTATTTGGTTGTGTTATGAATCTATCCTTGTTTCATATGATGGTCCTCCTTCCTTTTTACTTATTTAAGGATTATGATTTTTGGTCATTGCATATCATTACTCATAAGTTTATGATTTCTCGCAATATATTTCAATATTTGTTTAATATTTCTCATAAAATTTTCCAGTCTCTATTTAGTACTTTTCATAAGATTTTTTAATCTTTATTTAATATTTAAGATTTCTCATGAAATCTTTCAGTATCTGATTTTTTAGTCTTTAGTTAATATTTAAGATTTCTCATAAAATCTTTCACTCTCTATTTAATACTTTTCATAATATTTTTTAGTCTTTTTTAATATTTTTTGTTTTGGTTTTTGTTGAATTCAGTAAGTGGAGAAATGAAGGCAAGTGCAGATTCCATAGGCACACTTGGTGAAGGTAGAGGCTAAGGAGGACGATGAGGTTGGTGAGATAGTATGGTTCCATGCCTACTTATCTAAATTAGATGCATCTTATATTATTTATATATCGAGTGCATTGTAATGCAGGGGAGGTAAGGTGGAGGATCTTGAATGAAACCACTGAAATATCTTTGTATAAGATAAATGTGAGCAATGTAGGAGATGCAAAGGTAAAAAGTGAGTTTTTATTTGGTTGTGTTATGAATCTATCCTTGTTTCATATGATGGTTCTCATTCCTTTTTACTTATTTAGGGATTATGATTTTTGGTCATTACATAATATTACTCATAAGTTTGTGATTTCTTGCAATATATTTCAATATTTGTTTAATATTTCTAATTAGATTTTTGGTGTCTTTTTGAGATTTCTCATAAGAGTTTTTTGGTCTCTATGTATATTTTCTAGTTTGTTTTTTATTGGGTTCAGTGGGTGAAGAAATTAAGGTGGGTCCTAACTAATTGTGGGTCTAGAGATGATGCATATTTCAAAGTGCAATGGGTGAAGGTGTAGATTAAGGAAGACATGTATGGTTCCATGCATATTATTTATTTAAATTAGAAGTATATTATCATATTTGTCATTTGTTTATTTATTGAATGCAATGCAATGTAGGTGAAGGAAAATGGAGGAGCACTGACAATAATATTAAAATATCCTTGTATGAGAGAGACGTGGCACATTGTAGCAAAGTGCAGGGGTAGAGGTGGACGTAGAGGGTGAGTATTGCAGTAGAGTGTAGAGGTGAGTTTTCTTTTGCAACAAAATTATGTGTTATGTTATGAAATTCTTCTCATTTCAAATACAATGATTTTCCTCCCTCCTTATCTATGTAGGATTTATGATATTTGGTCTTTACATAAGATGTATTTGTACATAAGACTAGTCAAAAGATTTTTACTCTATCTTTAAGAAATTCTCATAAGATATTTGGTCCATGTTTAATATTTATCATCAAATTTTCTAGTCTCTATTTAATACTTATCTATATTTTGGTGTGCAGGGTATCCTTGGTTGCCATGAACATTTTTTGGGGTTGCAGCGCAACTTTTGTGTTTGTTATTTTTCTTTTTCATTTTTGTTGTTTTTTTGCTATTGTTGTTTGTATATTTTGTCATTGTTGTTTTTCTATTGGTGCTATATTTTTTTTGTTTGTGAGCATGGCCATGCTAATTTGTAGTTTAATATTTTGTTTTTTCTATTTTACTTTTTATCTGTTTTTCCCATCTTTGTGAATAATTTTTATTTTTGGGTTCAATTGGTGGGGAAATTAAAGCAAGGATTAACAACCGTAGATTCCACAAGTATAGTGGGGAAAGATGAAGGAGGTATGTATTTTTTTGTTTTATGTTAAAGTAATTTTATGGTTCTGTGCCATTTTAATTTAACTCATTTGTTATTTTATAATTATATCATGCGTGTTTGTTTAAATTTAGAGGCAATGTGGGTAAAGGAAGGTAGTTGGGAACTCCATGAATCAACGAAACTTGCTTCTAATTGAGTAGAGTTTGTAGATATGGATGGAACATAATAAAATTTTCAATAATATGGTTATGACCATATTAGTCATAATCTTTGATTCAGAAGGGGACTAAGTTCTTCATGCTACTGGAGGGTTTGGGCCTCTCACTCTTCTCATTCAATCCCATAGTTTCTTTAGAGTGACACATTTGGCCTTTCAACTTCATGATATTTACAACCTACTCCATTGAGCTCATCAGGGATGATTTTAGGGGCTAAGTTCGATCATGGGCTAATTTTCCATGGTTTTTCCAAAAAAAAGATTCATTATTCTAAATACGATTCGCCCAATTCTATAGGATAAAATTATTTTACCCTAACAATCACCAAAAGTTTAAACAAACTATAAAAAATCCTTGAAATTTGAATGTTTTTACAAAAATATAGCCAAACATTTATAGTTGGAATATGAAGGATTAGTAAAATTCACCTAGGTTTCTACATTTTAAAATAAATTTTCATCCTTAAAATCATCCCTGGAGCTCATGTTACGTAGATTCTTCTCCAACCCTGGGTTGTTTGCTTTAAATTTCACCTCAAAATCTTGCATGAAGGAGCTTCAAATTTCACCTCAAAATCTTGCATGAAGGAGCCAAGAGCATCATTGACTCCCTTTATCACTCTATTATAAAGTGTCTTATTGGTGAAAGAATGTGTTATCACGCAATCTGTACTTGCCCAAAGTCAAAGGCAAGTGAGACAAGATTGGCGTAACAATGGGATATCCTATCACTGTCACCTCAATAGGAAATCCCCTCTTTTAGGAAGGATGCAAGTCCAACCCAAGGGAGGCGTCCCCAGTGGGCTAAAGGGTCGGGTAGGCTATGGTTATTTCAAGAAATGCCCCCCTTATAACTGGTCACCAAAGTCAACAAAGTCTATGTCTGAGAAATTGAGGCAAAGAAGTGTAATTTGTGTTCTTGCCCAAAACAAGAACAACAAAGCATATATATAGCAATTTCATGTGAAAAAATGATAGTAAAGCCAAAAGCAAATTGTAACAACCACAAGAATTAGTGCTCAAAAGCAAATTGTAACAACCACAAGAATTAGTGCTCTAAATTGCTAGAAAAGACAATGAAAATTGAGCATATATCAAGTAGATTCCTTAACAATTGTCACAAGCAAGTTCTGAGTAAGTTAGCTATGATTTAGCTTAGTGTATGCAGAAAAATTGTTGAAGTTAGATGACTGTAGCAAACATTTATAGCAACAACAAGAAAGTTAGAGATCTAGGCTAAGTTAATGTTGGGGGCTGTAGCAAACATTTATAGCAACAACAAGAAAGTTAGAGATCTAGGCTAAGTTAATGTTGGCGGCTGTAGCAAACATTTATAACAACAACAAGAAAGTTAGAGATCTAGGCTAAGTTAGTGTTAGACTTAGTTAGCATAGGTTTGAGAGAATAAGGTTTGAGTGTTTGATCAATCTTCCAACAAGAAGTAGTGAGAACTAGTGCCTTTAAGGGTTTATGGAGTCAATTATATCAACGTGATAACTTGGAGAAATAACAATGATTATACTTGTATAAGAGATGAATAGGTGGAAGCTTGAGGAGTAGCACCTTAAGTCCTCAAGTACCAAGCCCTTAAGAGAAGGTTCAACTAGGGTGTAGGCACTTCTAGGCCCTAGCGATTTCTCCTATCCTTAGACTCTTGAAATATATTTAATGCAATAAGAACAAGACAAAGATTCTAGAGTGTTAGCACTTTAACGCTCTAGAAGTTGTCTAGACAAGATTTTGTTAGGCAAAACTAACAAAATGAAGAGCAAGAAAGTACCCCCAAAAGGGTGCGAATTCCAGTCCCCCTCTTGTGAGATGTGAGTTATGATGTAAAAATGAATTTAGCCAGCCATATTTATATGGAAAATTTTGGCTCAATTACCCAACAGTTGTGTTTTTCACATTTTTGAGCCTACATGTCAATTTGCTCATTAAAATTAAATAAATCAATTCTTTACAAAATAACCCTCAAAGGGTGATGTTAGGCCTCCTCCATGAGATGTCGAGGTCATCTAGCAAAACGTTGGGCCTCCAAAGGCCCTCCTCCATGCCACATGTGCCAAAACTGCAACCCAACATCTCTCAATGTCAAACCCTAGCCCTGGGTGACATCATGGGGCTACTAGGGTGACGTCCAAGGTGTCCAATGCAAAAATCCAAGTGGGGAAGGGTGGTCCCCATCGTCTAGGCTTGCCAGGGTGCCTCCAAAGGCAACGTCCTCTTCCTTCAGTATGGAAATTGGTCATCACTTTCTTGCCCCAGGCTTGGGGTTTCAACGTCCATCCATGGGCTTAAAGCCCTGATGAAGGTTCAAATTGGTGATCTCCTCATGAATACCTTTCCACGGAGCAAGGTCCTGTAAAGACAAACAAGTATGCCCTCCAGTGGTCTATGAGTCACAAGTATCATGGCAAGTAAATGAAAGGCTGGGTTGCATCTCTTATTTCATCTTGGATATTTTGGTATTTGCTTGTTGAGCTCTTGAGCACATAGTTTTGAGGGTTTTGAGTTTACAAACCCTAGAGAGCAACTCAGTGGTGAAAGATTCCACTCACTTGTTCCAAGCTTGGTCTCGGAGATGAAATACTCCAACAACACCATTCTACATTCATCACAGGTTCCTTCATCGATTCAGGAGAGTAGCAGGGCCGTACTATTTAGGGTTTTCCAACAAGGGCACACCATTGATTGAGGAACAGTTCGATCCAGCTTATTGGGAGAGCTTTGGAGGATTCCAACATTAGGGTTTTGCTTAGAGGACATTGCTCATTAGTTTGGAGGCTTTCTTGAGGAGTTACAACGGCCAAATTATTATTTACAGGTTGGGACAGTTTTGAAGGAAAGAGGACGTCTTGGTGAATCAGTGATTCTCAGATCTAGGAGGCTCTACCTCACATCCGATCTTGAAACTTCTCCTAGGGGTTTGTGGCTTCATACTTTAGTAGGGGGTTTCCCTTATCCTGATCTATCTCTTGGTGGAGTTTGGTAGCATTTGGAGATGTTCTTCAGGAGGCACCACTTTGATGCAATACTAAAATCATATCACTCATGCTCCCCCTGGAACCATGCCTCCATCCTCTACAGATAAATCTGCTCCCCCTGGAACCATACCTCTGTCCTCTGCATCTGATAAATCTGCTCCCTCTGGGACCATGCCTCTGTCCTATACATCTGATAAATCTCTCCCCCTTTGTCAGCAATGACAAAGGTATCTTTCCATCCGGGGTTGCTCCCCCTGACTGAACTGTCCTCTTATGGTGCTTTCTCGTGTACATCTAAGACATATAAGATAATCATTCAAAAAATATTCATTTTGGGGTATAAATAACTCCAAGTCTTTGGTGAAGATATTCAAAGGCTTCCCGTGGAAGTGGTTTTGTAAAGATGTCTGCCACTTGT
>SNQJ01S0290445.1:0-10781 GCA_010110895.2 Picea sitchensis | reverse complement strand
GAAGGGTTGGAGCTACAGCAGCAAGACAACAGCAAGGTCATCATATGTGTTTCAACTTCTTCATGCTTGAGCAAGTGTGTGTGTCAAAGCTAGGAGCCATCGAAAGGAGATCTACGACATCAAGGCTCAGGTTGTATATTTCTATTTCAGTTAATACAATACATGAATATGTCCCTTTCCCATAATGATGATGTCATCTTATTACATGATTCCTTGATCACATGTATGGACTAAATATTGAATCGATTAATGCTTTTGCTGTGATTGGTTTGTGTTGTTGTGATTGGAACAACGCAAGAGCATCGGAGCAGAGCGAGGAACAACAAAGATTAAAGGAGAGCATTCATAAGGTATGTACTTCATCCATTTCTCTTAGTTCCATTCAATAGATAGATCTAGGGAAAGAGTAGTATTTTGTCACGTTTTGTTCCAGATCCAGGTGGATCTTGGGGAGATTGGTTAGTGTCCGCACCTACGAATTTATCCATAACACTACCTATATAACAGAGAACAATATTTCTCCCTTGCACCACCCTACCACCCTGGTTTTTTGGGCTGCAATCGTATGGAAGCTACAACTTGTTGTGTTCAAGCATCCAATTGAAACTCTGAGGACAACAATCCTCCCTCGCACCACCCTACCACCCTGAGATATAAATCATTGTTACAGAAATTTATTACAGTGATACAGTATTTATTAATGACTTGCCAGTCTCACCACTATTCTTCTACACTGCTCTGCTCTGCCTGCATCAGTGTCTTCATGCTCACATGTTCTTGTGATTTCTGTTCTTCTACTCTATCTCTGCATGCACACCTCGACTTTATCTTCATATCTTAGATATGCATTTTTTTCTATGTCTTTCTTCTATGTTTTATGATCTATGCACCATTTCCATTCTCTGCACTACACCTCTTCTATGCACTTCATCTCCTGCGCACAACCTGCTTCTTCCCACATGAATAACTATCAAAATAAGAAACCATCTCTTCTCTGTTCTGCGTATATTTATCATGATAATTTCTCTGCGAGATCATACACCTAACTCTTCATCCTCTCTTGGTGGTTATGCTGAGTCTATTCTTCATCAGTGGTTGTTATCCTGAGATTCTTTGGCTTCTTTGGAAGTTACAATCTTCGATGCTTTTTCATCTTTCAATCGTCTCTATGATGAGTCTTCATTGCACTGTCAGTTACCTCGAGACTCTTCAGCTCCTCTGGCGATCACGCTGCATCTCCTCAAGTTCTCTGGTAGATATAATCACTTTGTTCTAGCGGTTACTGAGAAAAACCTTGCATGTTCATTTTGGCTTCTTTGGCTTCTAAGCCCCTTCCTTCACATGACCATTGGTGGTGATCAAACACATATTCAAAAAGCACTTCCCGATCTCCTAAACTCCGAAGTGGAGCTTAGCGACGTGATAGCTCCTCCCTTGATATGACCTTGGGAGATGAACTCATGTGACCACGCGATTGTGGGTGTGTCCAAAGGCGGTTTTTAACAAACTACTTTTCACCCCACAATTTACCTCCAGCTGCCACGTACCCTTTTTCCAAAATTGTGGTCTCAATTGCGGCCCGCTCATGAAAAATTAAGGCACGAGCATGTTATGACCATGCAATGACAGGACTGTCGATCTCATGATATTGACAGTGCTCCTTCAATCAATGACTCCGATCTATCTTCCTTTCCTTTCTTCTTTCCTCTGTCCATGCACAATCCTTAGTCTCAATGACCAAGTGACATGTGCCCCTCCAAACCAACAGACGAGATCAATTTCTCCTTTCGGGCTTCGAGAGTCTTGATTATCAAACTCCTCTTTCTCTTAGAGCATTTCACCTGGAGTCCACGATCTAATGATGCATGGTCTTCTCAAATCAACAATCACAATCCCTTCGGGTATTTTGTGTTCAGAAATATCAACTTTCCATCCTTTCAACCTTCCTTTTCTTTTTCCCGGAGATAACAACCAACTGACGTGTGTTCCTTTCAGATCAATGGTCATGATCCTTTTGCATCTCCGAACTTCGAGATTCTCAAGTCTCAATTGGAAATCCTTGAAGTGATATTTTTCTGAAATCTCAGATCAGCTAACACGTACTCCCCTTGATGATCAATGGTTGAGATTAGTCTTCGACGAATTTCACATTCTCCCCATCCACAAACTTCTGAAGTTGTGGATCTCATGCCACCTATCCTCCTTGACGATGGATGACTGTCGAAACTTCTCCCTTGAGAAATTTGGGATTTCAACTTTTCAAACTTACACTATCCTTCCACTGTACTATGATCAATGGTTAAGAATACACCTGAAGTGATCTTTCAGATCAAACAACTCATGTCCTTGCTGATGTGGTTTGCCACATGTCCTTGCTGACGTGGTCTACCACATATCCTTGTTGATTGTGTTTGCTAACGTGATCTCCCATATGTCATTTTCTGATGTGGTCTGCAACATGTTCTTGCAGATGAGGTTTGCTGATGTAATCCGCTGATGTAGATATCCCTGACTTAACTGTCATCATATGTTCTCCAGATCCGATGGTCCTTATTCATTTTGGATTTTTGACTCTCCGAGCTTTGTGTTTTTCAAATCTCAAACTGAAAAATCTGAAGTGAGATTTTTTCGAAGCTTAACCTCCTTGCATCTTTATACCTGAACTAAATGTTGTTCTTCGATCATGATCTTGGATCAATGGCTCGATTTGTCTGCGATATAGCTATTCTATATTATCTTGTCCTTCCACTTAGAATGATCCAACGACTGACGTAAATTTTCATAAATGAGATCTTAGATATTTTACCTCACTTATCCTAGCCTTCCACTTTAAAATGATCCGACGACTGACGGGTATTTGGATAATCAAATTCTCAACCCTTTAGCTCTGCTTATCCTATCCTTCCACTTAAAGTGATCTGATGGTTGTGAATATTATCAAAGAAGATCAACGATCGACGATGGTTGCAGAACCACAAATTGCAAGTGATTTAACTCATCACCAAGAATCCACAATTTTAATTTGTGCATTGTTGGTGAGTCAACCACAATCATCTATCTTCAAGGCTATAAGATCTGACGTTCCTAACTAATTGTAGGATTGGAACTAGCACAATATTTAATTCTCCTTCCAATATCCACAATCTATCCCTTTCGTTGATCTGGTGATTGCACATCTAACGGTCACAATGCAATCCAACTTAATCTGATCGCTTGTTGGATAAACCACAGTAATTGATATCCTAGTCTATGAGATGTGACAATCTAGAACAATTGCGAGATTGGAACTAGAGAAATGTTTAATTCTTCTTTTTCTCCTCGCAATTCATCCCTGCCGTTGATTTGGCTTGCAGATCTGATGGTCACAATCCTCGAATGGTCCTCAAGCCCATGATCACTCATATGACCGACGTTCGTTATATGAGACAATCAAAACTGTCAATTTCTTGATTGGATGACTGCTAAGGCTTCTCACCCTGATCTTACGATCTCTCTGAATTAGAAGGTTTTATGAGTGTTCAAGGGTCTTGACCTTTTCTCCTCTTGTGAGTCCCGATGACTTTGGTTCTCGTCTGCGCATCTAAAAAAAATGCTATCTCTCCTGAGATTTGGAAATGAATTTAACCTTGGCCCTGGTGCACACTTGCACTCTACGTGAAACTCTGTGTTATTCCTCCTGAGATTGATTCATTGTTGCCTTCATGATAACCTCTGGCTATCTAGAAACTCCAACTCTCTGCCCTATGCTCGTCCTCTTGAGCTTGTAGAATTTTTTTTATCATGGTCTCCTGCTTTCCTGTTTGTCATCATTGCTGCCAATGTGCCATCATCATTGTTGTTCTTGCCATCAATGACAAGCACACTCTGCTTGTAAACATACCAACAAATTGTACAAAATTTGGTTCTTATAGGTTGAATATCTTTAAAACAAAGATGAATCTTGGAAATAAAAAAATACCCTTTGGTTCATATTTGAATCTAGTTTCCAACGCAACTAAAATCATTCAAAATAGATAAATATTACAGAGGAAATCTAAATTTTACCGACAAGCACTCCAAAATCATTGAATTTCCCCTTCAATGATGTCTTCTCCTTGGATTACATGCATTTCCAACATTGTTTCTTCTTCTTCATTGGTTCATCAATTTTCTGCCATGGAACACTACGATGGAATTATCATGCCTTTAAAACTAAACAAGATCTGATACCATTGTTAGACACACAAAATATAGAGATAAGTGTGAGATGTTATTATTCATTGATATGATAAATAAATAAATACAATATATTGACCTTTGGATTGGTCTTCCAAGAGGTCTCTTGGAATCCCGATGACTATTCATATTCACTTGTGTCTTTTCATATTCGACAACAAGTGAATAATACAATAATATCATGACCCTTATGGATTATGCCTCCAAAAAAATCCCATTTTCTGATTTGTAAACTTCCATGGATATTCCACTAGAACAGTTTGTCACAACCGATCTAATAAATAACTGAAATGTTTACTATTAAGATTATTTTTCCTTTATATCTCATTCTCTTCATTACTGGGTTTCTTCTTTAAAAAAATGTATGAAATAGTTCAAATGTGAAAAACACTGAATAAAAAACCATCCACAAATAAACACAAGATATGACCTGGGCAACCCAATACGAGAGGAAATCTAGCTAGAAGGTGAGGTTTCTCTAGTCTCTTTTCTCTATTATATAAATGATGAAAGTACAAAGAAAGAGGCACTCTCTATGGATTTTCCTTTGACTTGTCGCATGTATGGCTACTACAAAATATCTCTTCCTCTATTATGTTCACATAATACTACCCTCAAATGTTTTTCTTAGCTACGGAACATGATACAATACAAAATAATGGAAACCCCTTCTCCTCCTAGTGGCTCGGTATTTAACATAGCATGATAGCAATCTAGGGGTAGGTTTTTTGCTTCCTCAACCCTCAATTGTGGTAAGGTTTTGAAACTTCTATAATATTCTTGAAATTTCGCATGTGTCTAGCCCCATATGCATGAGAAATGGGGGATCGTGTGGCATCCTATTGTACCATGGCAGTCAACACAATAGGTCAACTTGAGGGAGGCATAACTTTTGCATATGAACTCTGATTTTCAAACTATTTACACCATTGAATATGTCTCTAAGTATATAATACCTTCAATGGGGTGTGTACAAGTTATATACGCCACAACCCAAAAAACACTTTGTTTAATTCCTCAAAATGGCTCTGAAAGGTTCCAAACCCAAATTTTCCAAATTGGGACCCGCCACTAAAATGTCCCTACAAGTCGATTCTTCCATTTTTTTTCCACTCTAAAAGTATTGAGATAGATGAAAAATAATATAATGATATAATATAGATCATTTTTCGTTTTTCCCCAAGAATTGTCCTAAATCTATATTTGAAGCATTCATAAATATGTGAAAGGAGAGAGACCAATTTGGCACTCTTAAAACTTGAGCTATATAAATATTTTCTTTCAATGTTTCAAAATTAGTTTGACGAGAAATATTCCAAAATAATTCACTATCTTTAGTGAGGATTTTAAATAATGGAGATGTTATTTTTGTGAAATTTTCAATAAATCGCCTATAGTAGCCTTCATGTCCCAAGAAACTCCTAACATTCTTTTGGTTCTTTGGCACTGGAAGTTTATAAATGACTTCTAATTTTGCCAAAGAAACCTTAATTCTTGCATATGATATACAATGACCCAAAATAATTCCTTTAGTAAGCAATATATGGCATTTTTCATGACTTAATCAAAGATTAGTTTCTTGACATATAATAAAAAAATTCAATTTTTTCTAATGCTTCCTCAAAATTGTTTCCATAAACAGTGAAATCATCCATATATACTTCTACAATATCATGGACCAAGTCAGAAAATATATCTAGAACAACACATTGAAAAGTAGCAGGAGGATTGCATAACCAAAAAGGTAGTACTATGTAAGAATACATCCCCCATGGGCATGTGAATGTGGTTTTATCTTGATCTTCTGGAGTGATTTGAATTTCATTATAACCGCTAAACCCATTAAGAAGAGAACAAGTTTTTTTCCTGGCTAAGGTATCTAAAACTTGATATATAAATGGTAGAGGAAAATGGTATTTTAAGGTATCTTTATTTAATTCTCTATAATCTATGAAAACATGTCATTTACCATTCATTTTAGGAATAAGTACTAAAGGTGAAATCCATTGACTGTCATAAATTGGATATATGAAATTCACATTTAGTAGTTTTTGCAATTCTTATTTTATAATTTCCTTAAAAATTGGATTCATACATCTTTGGATCAATTCCACACATATCAATATATTCCCATGAGAATACATGTATTAGGATTAATTCCACTCATATCAGTATATTCCCATGAAAATACATGTATTAATATTAATTTCATGCATATCAGTATATTCCCATGTGAATGTGTTGGCACAGGGGAAGACCCAGGATTCAACGCTCAAGAGCACACCAACAAATCCCTAACTACCATCCCTTTCGACAACACCTGTGAAGTAGATGAAGTCTCACTCGAGGTAGAGATAGGGGTGGTTGCAGGACTCAAGTGTTTGCAACCTTAGAGGGGACACAGATCTGTGATTATATCTCTTATAGAGTACTTAGCATAGATCATTTGAAAATATTCAACCCTTATTATACTTTACAGATAACATAGAGCATCACAACATTCACTTAGATATAAGGTTTTTCAGCACTTAGCAACAGTAAAACAGATCAGATTCAGTAGATCAACACTAAGCATCTTCATACATGTCAGATCTAACATTAACACACCTCTAAGAAGCACAAAGAATACGTAAATATATCTAAATATATCAAAGCACTTAGAAACAGATGGGATAAACACATCAAGTCGAAGAACAAATCATAACACACAGATTTACATGGTTCACCCCCACCCTAGGGCTACATCCACCAACTCTTCTTATTTATTGTGTCTTCAATCAGATACAACACAGAGCCACGAAAAACCTTCTTCACATAGGACAAAATATCTGCACAGCTCGCTAGATACTTCTTCCTTGCACTACAACACAAAGCCTTCCACAATGCCTTACAATGACTTGCACTTAACTTTGCAATCCTCTTATAGTTATGCATAGAGCACTTGAAAAATCTATTATCACTTACCTTACATCGCATACTTCCCTATATCCTTCAATAGATGCCTAGATATCTATTTATACATTACAAAAGTGGGCCTAAGCATGGGTAAACCCACAGGCCAACATCCTTTTCCCATTACATATTCCCAAAAACCCAAAAGGGGCCCAAAAGTGGGACGAGATTATGCAATCTCTGCTTCGTCTGGCGCTCCATCTTCGACAGATTATCGAATTCCCAAAAATGGTCAAACATGACCAAGTATTTCCCAAAACTTGGTCAAGGGGCAACATGCCCCCAAAACTCACCTGTGACTCGTCTCGAGTCACTCTGGTCTGATCAATTCTACCTCTAATTCCTAGAGCTTGGCTCGAGCTTCTTTGACCTATTGTTGTTCTATGACCTCTTTCTCGGCAAACTCCTGGATGAGTTTGTCATTGACGGGTCCCTCTAGGTGTTGTTCTGCTGCACTCACAACCTGTTCTAGCTCTGTTCCTTGGCTTTCAACCTCTGTGAAAAAATGACATGCCTTATCTTGCACCGGTTGAAGTTGTTGAGTCATGCCCATCACTTTTCTCTGGATCATATGGATCTTCTGCTAGACCATGCACTGCTCGTGAGATCTCTTCATTGTTTCCACAGGTGATAGGGCCTTCAGCTATGTCTGTAGATTTTTAGCTTCATAATTCACCTCCTGGAGCTGCGACTCCAATTTATATAACTTTGGGTTTTCAGTGAAGTTATCATATGTCTGGGCACTACAGCTACTCAACTGCTTGCACTCCAAGGTAATATCTTTCATTCTATGAACTGTGTTGTAGACAGTTATTTCTCTTTGGTCTCTGATCTCCTGCGGGGTCTTAGGTACTGCATGAAGCTCTAGATATGTAATGCACTACTGGAGCTTCTGAATTACTCCTTCCAGATGTGCCACCTGCTATGGAACTTGTTCTTTTTTCTGTACTTCGACGACAATCATAGAGCGAAGTGCTCTGTTGACGAGTTCCTTTATATCGAGTTGATATATGAGAAACTATTCCTTGCTTTATTGTAGCTTGGCTTTCTTTGCATCCTATTTTACTTGGAGAGCAATTTTTTCTTGTTCTGACATGTTGCACTACTCCATAAGAACTCCATGTACCTGTGTTAAATCTTGAGTGGCTTGCATTGTTTCTTCTTGATCGCGTCGAAGGAGAGCTTCGACTATATCAGAAATCCAGTGGATTTGAGTTAGCTCATCCCTTGGTTCTTGTGTTCCTATTGTCAAAGGCACAGGGAGACTGCACGACTAGACTGTAGTGCCTGCTGCACCCCTTGGAGTTCAATCTCGATATGATTATACATCTACTCTTGCTTCACCTCCTATGTCTCTACTATCTCCAGCACAACATCATTTAGGGATTTAATGATGAAGTTGAAGTCGTCTGGGGTTAGTTTGGTCTACAGCTTAGTCACGGGAGCTTTGGACTTCTTCCGAGAAGAATGTTTCTGAGGTGAGCCCTTCCTCTTCTTCAAAATATCTGATTCGTCTCTACACTTTTGTTCGACTTCTTCTAACTCTTCACCATCACCCTCTTTCTCTAGCGTGATGGAAGTAGTCTTCAACGAGGCACTAATTAAGTCTTTCACTTCATTGAACTTCTATCACATGCTAGGTCCAGGTAGATCCTGCACAGTTTCTGGACTGTCTACATCAGAGATGTCCGCAGGGTCAGCTGGGACAAGGAGGTCCACTAACCATTCCTTTGTGATATCCTCTAGATATTCTTATGTTAATCTATAATAGGACAATAAATGTTACTTGTACTAGTCAGTGTGCATTGTGATGTAGAGAAAGTGTCTGTCTGCGTTGAAATTCATCAAGGGTCGAAACCTGTAGAGGGTGTTCAGAGTGATGTGCGGTGTAGACTGGATACCTACTTTCAACTGATTATAATATGAATGAAACATGAAATTTGACTATCGTTGTTTATTCATATCGTTCGAGTAACATAGGGTACTAAACTTCATAGCCAAAGGTTCAAAAGGTTCGATGTCCAGGAAGGTCGCACCATTCGGCATTTCCCATGCAATGAATGTGATCAGTATGAGAAGCTAGTTGAAATGGAACTCATACCCTTGGTCCTATGCTTCCCTACAATCAAGCTCTAGCTAGTTTACAAGGTACTGTGCCCAATTCATATGTACACTCTCCACTCACTTCCTTGCGAGTTCGACTACGAATCTAGTCACTTGGGTGGGCTGGTTCTTGCGAACTAATTTCCCAGCAATTAGTTGATAGGCTAGGTGCACTGCATCTTTCTGGATAGAGGATACCTTGTAGCCTCACATTCTTTTCTCAACATCGATATACATTTATTTAATCTTCTATGCTAATTCTCTGTCTGTGGTTTTTCTAGGATAAAAATCCTGTGGGTCAGGGCCTTGCATGCTTAATCCCGTGATCTGATTGATTAACATCAGATCCATTGTTATGCGACATTTTAACCATAAGTAACCTCTATGGTAACAACATAGCATTAACTTGAATCATGCATTCACCTCTTGGTGTCTCCCAAAATGCGGGATCTTCATAACATTAAACAATGTGGACTGAGCGAGGTTATGGGTCCAAGGCTAGGGGATAATATTTGAATTCTTTCCCTTTGTCTTTGTCAGATACTTATGTGGGGTGAGCATACTGTAAGCTTTACGGTCTCCAAGGTTGAAGTCACTAAACTTCAGTGATGTATCTTATCCTGGTCTGTGTGAACTGCATGTATCCCTTTGGGTAGATAGGCCATGACCAAGGCATAGCCAAAATATCTAAGCATGTTATAACCCTAATTTTCACCATACGTGGTTACCTGGCATCAGACCATCTCAGAACCCTTATTTGCCAAAGCACTACTGAACAACTCTTTAAAAAACCTCTTTTATAAGGGCCCACATGCCCTACTCCATTACTGCATGTGTGTACACGCTAGCTGACCTAAAACAACTCACGTGTACCTACAAAAACACGAAAAAAGGAAATTTTTCGATGGAACACACAACTTTGGGTGAGTTAACTGAATCTTCCAGCCATGCATGGCCAAGGGTTCGTCCAAATACCTAGATTCTTCTAGCCTATAAAAGAAGGGTTAGGGGTCCTATTTGGAAGAGGAGAATAAGAGTAAAGAAACTCTACCCAATTGCACATTCCCATTGTCCCAACCCTTTAGCCATCCTCGTGCAAAGAGAGATATAAAGAAAAGAAGTTGGAGGACATTTTAAGAGGAGCCCAGGATCACGTTCGCAGAGTAGTGGCCAGTCTCGACATTGTAAGTTGATTCATTAAAGTTAATAATAAAGAAATGTTTTTCCCGTCCCACTATATGAGTTCTTCATAGTTTAGTGAATATATGTTTGAATCTCTAACCCATTAATATGTAGAACAAATGCATGTAGAGTTTGTTGCTTGTTTTGTATGTAGTTCAGTCTTAGGAGGATAGCTGCTAGCAAGCGATCAAGCATGAAGAAGGATCGACATCGAACGTCCGGAACAAGGTATGTTCGTTTAACCATGTATTTTCTTGAAAGAAATGGGGATTAAGTCTGGGACGACGGTAGAAAGTAGGATTCTTTCGATCATATCTGCATGCATAATA
>SNQJ01S0290444.1:0-10782 GCA_010110895.2 Picea sitchensis | reverse complement strand
GGTGATCAGATGAAGTGATAATATGAGTCTAAATACAGGTGATGAAGGGTATAACAATGGCAAAAAGTATGAGCAAAAAGGTACAATATGTGGTCCCAACAACTACAAATCTTTCCCTTTCTCCAATAAAGGATGTCCATGGCTCGCTGAAAGGTTTCCCCTAGGTTCATCAATCCAAAGGGCATCTTAGCATACATGAATGTACCCCAAGGAGTAATGAAGGTTGTTTTCTCTCTGTCTTCAAGATATACAGATATCTGATTGTAGGAAGAAAATCCATCATGGAGATCTTAGATGCACCTATCACCCTCTATAATATGTGCTCCATCTTTGGCAAGGGGTAATTATCCTTCTTAGAGATTCTGTTCAGGTTTCGGAAATCGACACAAAGTCTGATTTCTCCATTCTTCTTTCTCATCGGGACCAAGTTGGCCACCCATTTAGAATACCTCAAAGGAATGATAATCCTGGCATCCAAAAGAGTTTTTACCTCTTTCTCCATAATAGACAACAACATAGGATTTATTTGCCTCAATTTCTGCCTAAATGGCTTGATCTCTTCCTTCAATAGAATCTTATTTTCAATGCTACTTGTGTAGTATGTTATGAGATCTTCATATTTCTAGGAAAACACATCAACAAAGTATTTGAAAAGTTCATCATATTCATCCCTTTGTTCCCTTGACAAGCTTCTTGAAAACTTGACAAATTTTTTATCCTTCTCTGTACCAATATTTCACTCAACTACATCTGCATCATCAGTTGAACCCTTAACTTTCACTGCCACATCATTTATGTCAAATAATATTTCCAAAGGAACTAGTCCCTTTGGAATATGATTATTGGGAAACTAAACAATATGATGATTAGAAATTTTGTTTAGGAAAATATCAGCATCGAGATTACTTTCAGAATCGTGATCTTGATCAATATGTAATGCAGAAAATTCACCAACAGTATCAAGGAATGTTTTGAGCTCAAGATCATCGTCAAACACTTTCCAATGCTTGACATTTTTGGGTATAGAGGGTCTATATTTCACTTCTATATCATACTTGAGTTTAGGTGGTAGAGGTACTCTGAACTTACTTGTTGAAACAACCAAAGAATCAACCATGTCATTCTCTTCTCTTGGAATAAATGAAATGTTGAAAGCTAAGAAAAAATTATCAACTAGGTCCCACACTTCATTTCTATAAGTTCTTAGCCTAGGGTGCTTAGCCTGATAAAGATTTTTGATCTGATGGAAAGCTAATTCAACATCCCCAAACATTGATATCTCTCCAATCCCCATGTCTTTGGCATCCCTCAAACCCAAAATAAGAGCTTCATACTCTGCCACATTATTAGTAGTTTCAAATTCCAACTTGTAGGACAAAGATATAGTCTCTTAATTAGGTGAAACAAAGACCACTCTAGCACTGACACCCTCTCTAGAAGAGGCTCCATCAAAGAACATCTTCCAAACAAAGGTGATTGGAGGAGGATCTTCACAAAAGGTAATGGACTATTTTCTGATTTCAAGAGGAGGTTCAGGAGCATCAGTGAGCTGCAATATACTGGATCCCAAATCAGTATCAAGTGCAAAAATAGGATGGTTAGTGAGGTTTTCTTCGTCACTAATAATGTAGGCCAACTGAGCTTCCATGTAAATTATTCTATGCTCCCCCCAAAACACAGGAATGGTAGCATATGTCAGGTCCATATACAAGGTTCCCTTGAGTCTTTTTATCCAAGATCTTGACAAGAGCATGCCAAACTTGGGGGGGACATCAGCCACCACGATATCCATGACTACACTTTTCATGGGAAAATGAAGCAAGGTCACAACCAGATCTTTGATGACCCCAAGGCACTTCACCTTCCTATAGTCAAAATAATATAAGTCATGGTAAGTCTTTTTGATTTCTAATCTAAGTTCATCCATGATAGTTTTGGGCATGAGATTATGAGATGCCCATGAGTCCATCAAAACGTTATGAAGTACCTTATCATGTATTTTAAGTGATGTACAGAAAGGAGGGGAGGATTCGTCTCTATCTTCCACCAAGGGTCCCAGTATGACATCAGGCTTTTCATCTTGGGGATTCACTGAATCATTGGAATTTGAGGAGGGTTTGGGCTACAACATTTTGGAAAGATATTTTTTAAATTCTGCATTTTTTATCAACTCCAAAAAAGGTACAGGGATCCTAGTATTTTGAATCTCATGCTCAAATATAAAAGAGGAAGGAAGCTTCAAAATATCCTTCACTTTCGAGATAGGGCTTTTCACCACTAGTGGGGGATTCTGTGCATCTTTTTCTTTGTTGCCAACTGTCACAGTATTGGCAGAATTTCCTTTTTTCATGGGCTGATCAGGAATGTCAGACTTCCCTTCTTTATTTTTGGACTCGGGGTTATATTTATTTGGACTGCTAATGGTCTTCTCCCCCTTACTCAGCTCATTTAGTTGGTTGTCCATGAGAGACTCCTCATATGAAGATTGGGTTAAATGAGGAAACGAGGAGGTGTCTCCAAGGAAATGGATTTTAGTATCAGCCTCTTCTTCCTCTCCTTCTTCATCAGTAACAAGGTTATTTTGGAGAGGGTCTTGGATTCTCTGATCATCCCTATCCCTGCTTCTTTGATCTATTTTTATAATCAGAGGGGTGGTATTTGGTCATCTTAAGTTACCCCTATTTTCATCATTAGGGGGATTCCTATAGCTTTTCTTTCCTTCTAGTTTCAATATTTCCACCTCAGCAAAAAATGACTTCAACAGCTTGGTCAATTCATCCACTTGAAGGTGGGTGCCTGAGGAACCAGAGGTTGAAGCTTTAGACCTCCCCTTTCCTCTGTCTCTATTAGCCTTACTCCTAAGTTTGTCAACTGCCAATATATTGGACTCTACTTCCAAGGTTGCATCTTGCAAATGAACTAAGGTAGTAGCTCTTCTTTCTCTTAACAAGAGGCATAAATCAAGGTCAAAAGCACTAGCATAAGTAATTTTGGAAGAGGTTTCTGTAGGTTTAATATAAGCAAGAATCTTATTATACATTTTATTAAACCTCTTTTAAAATTCAGAAACGGATTCCCCTTCTCCTTTCTTAAGTGATTCAAACTATGTAATATAGTAAAGGAAATCTTTTTTGTCCCCCCAATGTCTCAAGAACACATCATCTAGGGATTCAGTCCCATCTATAGATCCAGGATCCAAGGCCCTAAAAAGTTTCCTAACCTCTCAATCAAGGATATGAACAAAAATTCTCATCCATAAATCTTCATTCACAATGATATAATTGTCTGCATAACTATAAAAGGTCGTGAGGTGCTCTTTTGCAGTTATGTCTCCCTCACTCGTGAACTTAGGCAACTGCTTAAGGTAGCCACTAGCTGGGAGAGAATTCAGGGGTTGAGGCAAGATAAAAGGGGTGTATCTGGAAACTACTATGGCATCCATTCTGTTTCTGGGAGGATTAGCACCTACCATTGGGACATGAATTGGAGGAGAAGCGGGAGGAGATGGAGTTTGAACAAGGGATACTGGAACTTTGTTTTTGGGAGAAAGGGGAAACAACTGAGGATTGGGGGGAAAAGTTACAGGGCTCGAGGGAACAGAGGTTTCTTCCTTTGTGAATGCAACAAATCTAATAGGGGAAGGAGTGGCAAAGCCCAGAGTGGGAAAATATTCCAAGGTCCTAGGTTTAAACCATGGTTCAAACTTAGGGGAAATAGGAGTGTCAAATCTTTCTCCTTCCAAACCGAGACCAGGAGGGGAGAAATCAACAGGAACACTCCCAAAATTTAAAATTATGGAAACTCCAATAGATGGTATAACAGGAGAATGAGAAGCAACTACTGGAGTTTCTAAAGAAGGATTATGAAAATTACCAGAAATACCTGGTACAATAGTTGAAGTACCTTCTTGAGAGGTCTTTCCTTATGATAATTTTCTCTAGGTCAGCTTCATGCATTGCTAGAGGTAGTTGTGGAGTGGACCTCATGTGTCTACCTCTAGAAGCCACAATGGAAGCAGTGGATTCGAAACAATGGAGTCGAAAAAGTGGAGTTTCCAGGTGCAAACTGCAATCTTCAATGGTTTTAATATCTGATGCACCTTCAGAATCAAAATCTCTTTGTTGGTCTATCCCAGGGAAATGTCTTCAATTCGTTCCCCGACAACAATTCTAAAAATGTTATCACTATAAGTCACCCTTTGATTGCATAGAAGGTAATCCCAATACCCATAAGTTTATATGTCACTATGAATGGGTTTTAAAGAGGTCAAATGGATAAGACTCAAGACAATATCATTTTAACTCAGAAAACTAGACTAGCACGCACAGGCAATTGAGATCTTGATCAACTTCTGTCAGTAAGTTGTAGTAAAGGTGAGTAGGAGGAAGAATTTGGTGAGAAAAATGTAGAGGTTTGTTATGGACATCAGGTCTTCAAGCAGCCTAAGGAGGAAAAACTAAAAACACAAGATCCTCTTAGATTCAAAGTTCTAGGAAACTGAAGAACATCATAACAACACTGTAATCAAACATCCATCACAATACAACTATAACAATCCATGTGAATCCTTCAATCATGGACACTTCAGTATCAGAGGAAAATAAGATGAAGAAGAAAGTTGACTTATATTAAACAAGAAGTCTCAAATCCTGTACATAACTAGAGAACCAGTGTGCTTCATCAAAACATTAGAATGCGGGAGCCTTGCTCAACCATCGACCTTAACAAAATATCAAAAATACATACTTATACTTAGATTGACTACAACCACCAGAGGAGCGATCGAATCATGCATTCAAGGATTGAATTTTGCATATTCTCTACAGACTGTGCATGTAGTCTCTTGTTAGACACGAGCTCTTTCGTCTGAACCTTCTCTGTAAGATTGCGCACACAGTTCTCTTTCAGACGCGAGCTCAGATATGCCAATCCTTTCTGGATTTCCATTTATGTGGTGAGATGAGGCTTCAACCACCTCCCTCTCTTTCATTGACTACCTTCATCAGGATAAGGACGGGGAGAGTCAACTCGGCACCTTGAAAATGTGTTGGCCTCACTCTGATCTTTGCCACCTACGTATTGTTGGAACTTTGCAGAGTGAACTGGTAGGAGGACATGGAGGAGGATGATCGTAAGTGGGCGAGGTGCTTGGCATAAAATCCCAGGCTGTAATGAGTGAGAAACAACCATATGGAAGGACACAGCTAGAGAGCGGTGACCGATATTGTGTGAGCGCAAGTACTTGGTAGATGAGGTGTAAAGGCACAAGGGCGATGTGGCAAGGGGAGAGTATGTGGTGGAAAAGTCGAGTCGTAGGTTAGGGGGTACACAAAAATAACAGAGGTGACATGGAGTGTGAGTGGAGGACATATGCCGAGAGGTGAGAGGGGGAGAAATGACAGCGGAGAAGGGATAGGCGTGTGAAAGTGTGAGTGGAGGACAGGTGTTAGTGGGAGCACGGGCGGTATGGGAGGCGGTTTGGTGGTTTACTCGTAGGGGGGGTAGGCGGTAAGAGGTAAAGTGCGAGGGGCAGGGGGGGCTCTGAGTTGTTGTGGAGGCAACACGATAATGGGGGGCCCAGACCAGAAAACCACCAACTCGAACCCCCTCCCCCCTTATTAAAGGCATAAAGGTCCAGGGGGGGTCTGATATTAGATGCGGACCATATATCTGAGCCCTCCATGCTCAGCCATTGAGATCTGTGTGCTCCTTAGGACAACGCACCAAGAACTATCAAGTCACCAGAGACTTAGGATAAAAACATAAAGTCGGTCGCGCTATGACCCCCTTTTCATAAAAGTTTTCACCAAGGGGTCATTTCCTAAGGAAACAACATCAATTCATCAAAACGCCTTGTGCTAACAGTGCCACCTACCACTATTTCTTTAATCTCTTCTAAGAAATGCAGTAAGATCATTTCACAGACTAAGAAGTCCGTATTGTTTGTGATCCATGCTTGCAGTAAGAAGAAGGTATTCGCCACATCTGTGACCTCTACACAAAGCCTCTCTTTGTAGTAGAAGAAAGTGGGCGAGATCGTGGAAGAGTACAAAGACATCTTCTCCTCACCCACCAGGGTATCGATGCACTGCCAATTCAAAAAGGCCTTTGGAGCCTCATTGTAATTAGTTTGTTTAGATGGATGCACATAGTAGCCACATCTCTTCTCAAAGATAGCTACCACCATTCGAGCAAGTTGTTTTCAATTCTACAGTTTTACAGTTTCAACCTATTTTATTTATTCAATAAAAGTTTTTTTTCACTGGATATCATTTTTTGTTCTTCATATCTCTGTTTTATTCTATTCAGTTTGTTATTCCTTTCGTTCCACTCATAAATCCAGATCAATTTTCCACTGTGGGATCACTAAATTTAGAATTTGAATGTTTTGTATGAAAATTGATCTCTATGAGTGAGGATTGCAACATTGTAAGCCTAAATTGTAAGTGGAAGGTGATAGTTGAAAGTTGGGATAGGTCAATAGTCTAGCGATTTATTTCTCTGATAAATTGTATGCTTAATTTTGGGTTTGATTCACACCCTATGTGCAGTGAGATTGAATTCCATTGGCCGAGTTTACTATGCATTTCTCTTGATTGTTTCCTTAAATATAATGTATTGTACATCATTTTAGGTATGTTCATAAAATTTAGAATTTTAAAGTTAAATTGAAGGTTCCATACAAATATGAAGTGAGACAGATGAAGATGGTCAATTTTGTTGTAAAATGAATGTTTAGGTCTGACTTCTCCTCAAAGACCATAAATAATTTTGTATGCCAATTTATTTCAAATGGATTTTTTATTTTGGGGTTTGGTTTACTTGTTCTCATGGTTAGAGTTATTGTAAATGAATAATGATTTATTTTTTTACTTTGTTCATATATTTCATTTAACTTCAACTAGAATGCCTCCAAGGAGGCCCCTATAAAAAAACTCCTAGGAAATCCCCTAAGGGTAAGCAACCCAACAAATCAGAGAAAACCTCCCTACAAAAATCAACGGAAATTGAGACTTTGTCTGAGGAATATATCCTTGTAATTCAAATACCCAAACTGTAAGAACATCAACAAAAGCATGTTTTAAGGATATAGATGCTATCGTGGGTGCTTAAATTCCTTTTCTTGGATGGAGTGAGGTGTATCGTAAATTTAATACAAAAGAATACCCGAAAGTAACTCCTCGTAGAGACATTGTAATAAAGGAAGTTGATCATAATGTATTCATTAACATCAGGAGTTATCATTTTCATTATATTGTAGTGAGTACATTGGTCATGCCATATTTTAAAACTATTGATTGGACTATTCTCATACCAACTTAGGTTTTTACATCACTATTATCAATTATCAAGGTAGGTGTGTGGGTTTTATTTTGGTATCTAAACTAGAAAAATACTATAAGGTATCACAACTTGATGTATACATGGCTAAAATATTTTTAGAATAATTCCATGAGAAGCATGACATCAAAAATATTTTATCTAGTTGGTGGATGGAAGATAAAATGTTTTTCCACAAAGGTGATGGTATCTACTCCATTACCAATCTATGGGAACTATATGTGTATCAAATATCTATGATAGCGAGGCTATGTGGAGAAAATGATTGTTTACATTTAAAGGATGCTTGGGTGTCATTAGTATACATAGTAGTGACTACTGGTAGTTTTCTCAATTTGGTTTCCATCTTTCCTTATCAACTAAATAGGATGATTGAAAGAGTATAGAAAGCAACGAAAATACTAGGAGTAGTCCCAACATTTGATATGTCATCCTCTATTTTGAATGTTGTATATGCTACTAATGTATTTGGAGGTGTCAATATTGGTTGGCACATTTCATAATCTACAATTCATTTTTATTGTCAAATTTTATGGGAAAATAAATATAAGAAACACTATTATGCAATATGTGATCATTTCTTAGACCCTTTTTATAGGCTTGTATTTTGAAAGGAGTGTTGAAGGCTAACCAAAGAGGCTATGAGACTAATTCGGTATATTGGAATCTGATACCTCTATAAGTATTGCACCTACTTGAGAATCTATGGTGCAACTCTATCGCCGCAACTATTACCCAAATGTGTAGAAAATGGATTGGTTTAGTGAGAGGTTTCCTATCAAATGGTGTTGCAATTTTTCAATGATTCATTCCTAAAAGAAGCCAACAAAAAAATATTTATTCCATACAACTTTATCTTCGCTCACTACTAGTTGAAAGATCTAAAACACACTAGACAAGAGGCCAATTCTATTCTTGAGTGTAAATTCCCTCATGGCTAGTTTGAAAGACATGACCCCAAAGGGATTGTATCGAGGCACTATGGCTTAATATCCCTATCTTGGTCATATACACAAGAGCAATGGCAAAATGAAATTCCTTATGAAAATGATAAGCATTGGGATGAGGTTCAAGATAAGCTGAAAAAAATAGGTTTATTAAATTTTACTACCATGTCCCTAGATGAACAATTAGATGGGTTAAATAGGAGGGTAGCTTAAATGGAAAGAACTAAAAATGAAGGAGAAGAAGCAAGAAGGACTGAATAAATAAGACTCAAGGAGGAAGATGAAAGAAAAGAAGTTTCATATGATCAAATAAAGCAGTAGGAAGATGAGGAATTGAAAATAATAATCGAGGGAGAGATAAGAAAAATAAAAGGAGAAGAAAGTGCACAGTTGGAGGTAGAAGATACAAGAAAATCATATGAAGCAAAACAAAGAAATAAAGAACTCAAGAATGGTTGAGAGAAAGAGAGACTAGAGGATGAGGAAAGTTTAAAGAGAGAAGAAGAATTTAAAAAGGAGGAAGAGAAAAAGACTCTTGGATGAATAATTTAGAAAGAAAGATTAGGAACACAAGAAAAAATAAGAGGAGAAATAACATCTGAAAAAAATAAGAAGGAAGAATAAGGAAAGAAGAGACACATAGAAGAAGAGGAAAAAATAAAGAAAGAGGAGGAGTGGTTGCCGCAAGAGGCTAGAAGAAAAGAATGTCAGTTCTTCTTATCGGCTTAGGTTTTGGCTAAGTATTCAAGCATTGACCATTTGGCATCTCTTAGAGTTGTTGCTGAGAAATTGAGAAGGAAAGGTAGTATTCATCTTTTCTTTTTCGATTTGGTTAAAGCCTTCAATATAAATACTTGAATGAAACTTTGGGAAAGAATGGAGCAAGTAGGAATTATAGCTGAATGGACTCAGGCTAATTTCCTTGTATATAAAATGCTTATCGGAAAGAAAAAGAGGTATCGATAAATGATAAAGCTAGAAGAAAAAAAATTCAAAATCAATGGTAATATCAAGGTGAAGCAAGGATGCCTCATCTATCTAACATTATTAAACATAGTCATAAACTAGTTATAAGATTGGATCAAAAGATTCAGGGAAGAGGAATATGCATAGCAATTTATACTTTATTATTGTTGATGTATGCATATGTTGATGTATTATTAGCAAATAACAAATATAGTCTCCAAAAACATATTGACTCAAACAAATTTTGTTCATACTCTAAAATGAAATTTAATATGAAAAGGATAAATGTAATGGTAATATGCACTTCCATAAAGATATAATCATCATGTTCAATGTTGATAAACACATGCATAAAAAATCAACAATGAAATTGCAAAGTGCAAAAGGTGCTCTTCATAAATTTATACCAACAACAATTTTGTGTGGTTGTCTTATTGGTTTCTAACCTCTTCAAAAAAAGCTTTGGAAATATGTTAAAAGTTGAAAAAAATTCTTATTATAAGATTTAAGAATTAAAATACAAAACCTCTCACAAGATATTTCTATAAATATGTATCTTACTTTTTTAAAACACAAACATGATCCTAATTTATTATATATTATATAAATATAAAAAATATGAATTATCTTCAAAAAAAAAAAACATTATGCTAATTTATCATACATATTATTAAAATAAATAAGCATATGGATATAAAAAAGATAATGATCAAAGAGAAAATTGAATAACAAAATAAAAGAAGAAATATTATGTTCTTAATACAGTTTGAGTAAGTCTAATGGTTAGAATATGTATTTCCTCTTAAGAGGTTGGAGGTTATATGTTCAAATCCACAGAAGGTAGAGTAGAGTATGTATATCTCCATAGACTTTACCAATCAAATCGCCAAATTGCTGATCAAATAGAAGAGTCTCATACACCAATTTAATGTCTAACTTAACTGTAACCTTAAAAATAAATTATTATAACAATAAATTGAAGATATCGGCTGCATTTTCAACCATATCTCTGGTACTCTCCCCGTCAGTTAACACATGGGCAGCGAGGTCAACCATATAAAACAAGGATTTCTTCTTGGTTGTAAGAAGATAACCAGTGCAGTGGTAAATCATTCGACGGAAAATTCTTAAAACCATACTCTGAATTTTCAAATATTGGCTCTGGTTGTGTGCAAGGTCAAAGAGAATTCGTACAAACGCTAATACAGAGTTTTCACCTGACATCTGCAAATCAATCTCTTCCGGACCGCCCACGACATCAACGATCCGGGCCAGTTCTTTGCAAACCTCCTTGGCATCATCACATGAGTACTGGCCACTTCTTTGCGAACCATTAAGTAGGCATGAATTTAGTAGCTGCCTACTGGTTACTTGGAACAAGTATCCATATCCTTTGATTGAAGAAAAAACCTGTCTGTTTTCCACCCTGTATTGGCAATAAAGACGGACCAGATTCAATTTCTTCCACAGTGCTTTCCAATGCTCTAATTCCTCGTCGTCGGGTTTTGTATTTCTATTTCTACGACCC
>SNQJ01S0290439.1:0-11249 GCA_010110895.2 Picea sitchensis | reverse complement strand
GTGTTTAGGACTTCGGTACTTTAGGCTAATCGTTGCTTCATTCTCCTCCTGAGTGGTCACCTACTAAATAATTCATAGGCAGTGGAGACCGCTTGTTGTCGGTTAACACTTCCACTTACATTGTCCTTCCACTGAACTCGATCAACGGCTGAGAATGCACCCAAAGTGATCTTAAGATCAAATGGCTAAGAGGGAATTCAGACCTTCGTCCTTCGGGACTTCAGGACTTTTGACATTTTTTGGTGATGAAAATCCCAAAGTAAATCTCCCATAGTAACGTATCTTGCTTACGTCACTTGTGGACATGGCACGAGCAAATTTATTCTTGACAGTTGTCATTATCTGATTATGCCATGTGTACTTGTTGATGTGGTCTTCCACATGTCCTTCCTGACGTGGTATTCCACATTTCCTTGTTCACATGGTCTGCCACATGTCCTTGCTAAGGTCGTCTACTGACATGGGTGAGATGTGTAGGCAGTGTAGTGGAGGTGGAGGCAGGGCGCGGTAGTGGAGTGTGATGTCGGAGCATGGAGGTGGTATGTATGAGTGGTTTGGGGTGTTAGGAGGTAAGTGATAATGAGAGAGGGGGTTTGAGTTGACAGGAAGGTGACACATATGAGAGTCCCACATGGGAAATACCACCAACTAGGACTCCCCCCCATGGTTAAAGGCATAACGGTTGGGGGGGTCCAATATGCCCTGTCGACCATAGATCTAAGTGCCCGATTATCGGTTTTTGATATTAGTGTTCCCTTCTTCTAACTTATCCTTTCCTTCCACTTATTTCGATCCAACGGCTGACGAAAATTCGGATGATCAAATTTTCAATCGTTTTTCCCCGCTTATCCTATCCTTCATTAATTCAATCCAACGGTTGTCGATCCTTTGTATCAGTGATCCAATGGCCACTATCACTCTTCCTCTTGAGCTTATGATCTCTTCGATTACAAGGCTTTATAAGTATTCACGGGTCTCAACCTGTGCTCCTCCTGCGAGTCTATCTCTTGGACCTCGTCTCCACTTTTGGAAACCACTATCTCTTCTGAGATTTCTCGTCTTCTCGGCTCTCTAGGTTTGGTTCATTGTTGTTCTTGCCATCAATGACAAGCACATTATTCCTGTAAACATTCCAACAATATCCCCCTTTGGCATTGATGGCAACCCTGAAAGGCTGCACTATTCTTCTTAGACCTCCAACTGTAGCATACATACAACACCGTTTTCTCCCCCTTTGACAACAATGTCAAAGAAAATAGAGAGTGACTCTGTGCTCCCCATAATTAGATATACTAGGATCACTCTCCCACTAATTAAATAGACTATTTTAACTTGATAACAAGGTCACACCCAACTTCTGGAGTAGATACTCAAACTAAGCTTTTGCAAGTGGTTTAGTGAAGATATAAGCAATCTCCAAGTCTGCAAGTTTCTTAATCATCCATAATACTTGGGTACAACAAGTGGCAGCTATAATGTATTCAACTTCTGTATTCGATAAGGAAATGGAACCTTTCTTATTGCTCAACCATGCTACACGAGAATCTCCTAAGAAGAATGCACCTCCACTCATGATTTTCCTTTCATCCATGCAGTTAGCCCAATCAACATCTAAATAGATTGATATTTCAAAAATATGATTCCTTGGATACCATAGGCCATAGTTCATTGTTCCTTTCAAGTATCTGAATATTCTTTTGACAGCTAACAAATGACTATGTTTAGGTGCAACCTGATACCTTCCTACCATTCCAACAACATGCATTTTGTCTAGACGGGATGTTGTGATGTGCAATAGGCTGCCTATCATAGACCAATATGAAATTTGATCAACATCAGGTGAGTCATCATCCTTGCTTAACTTGCATCCAGTGACCATAGGTGTGCTCATAGGTGTAGAATCTTCCATTTGAAACCTTTTCAATATTTCTCTTAGATATTTCTCCTAAGAAATAAATATTCCTTCAAACCTTTGAGTCATTTGCAGACCAAGAAAAAATGACAGTTCCCCTATCATAGACCCTTCGAACTCAAACTGCATGGTAGAAGAAAACCATTGTACCAATGAAGAATTATTGCTTTCGAAGATGATGCCATCTACACAGACCAACACAATGATCAAATCATTACCCTCTGTTTTGATATATAGATTGTTGTCAATTGTTCCTCTTTTGAACCCTTTGTCTTGAAGATACTTATCCAATCTGTAATACGAGGCAGGAGGAGCTTGTTTCAACCCATATAAGGCTTTCTTCATCTTGTAGACAAAGTTAGGGTTATCTGACAGTTGGAAACCCTCTAGTTGTTCCATATAGACTTCTTTTAAATATCCATTTAGAAACAATGACTTGACATCCATTTGATATACTTTAAACTGTTTATGACATGCATAGGCAAGAAACATTCTAATAGCTTCTAATATTGCTACGGGTGCAAATGTTTCATCAAAATCCAGTCCTTCTATTTGAGCATATCCTTTGCAGACCAATCTAGCCTTATTTCTTACAATATTTCCTTGCTCATTAATCTTGTTTTTGTAGACCCATTTGGATCCTATTACATTTTTATTTGTTGGCCTAGGAATGAGTTCCCAAGTGTCATTCTTTTCAATCTAGTCCAATTCTTCAATCATTCATTTTAACCAATTTATGTCTTTACTATCTTCATTAAAGTTTTTAGATTCCACCATGGATATGAAGGCTATATGTGATTTCTCAGTGCCTTTGATTATCCTTCTCCTGGTTTGTACACCTTTTTCTTTCTCACCAATTATCTGACTTTCGAGATGATTCTTTTGAGTAATTTTGGCGAAAGGATTTGATGTTGATTGTTGTCCTGACTCTTCTTGTCTGAGTGTCTCTTCTCCACCTGATTTATCATCTTCTTGTGACTCTGAGATTTGTTGTTCTTTATCTTCCTTATTCTCATCATCTTTTGCATCTGTATTAATGCTTATTCTATGTTGATCTTTTACAGAAGCTTCTTCATCAATTCGAACATCAATACAATCTACTAATTTATGCATTCTTTTGTTAAAGCATATGTATCCTTTACTATTCATTGCATATCCTAAGAAGATACCTTCATCAGCTCTACTATCAAATTTTCTCAGATGATAATCATTATTCTTGATGTAGCATTCACTTCCAAATACTTTGAAGTGCTTGATTGATGCAGATCGACCAAACCACAACTCATATGGAGTTTTATCACTGTTCGGCCTTAGATGCACTTTGTTTAGAATATGAACAACCATGTCAACAACCTCCACCCAGAAGTTTTGTGAAATGTCCCTTTTTTCATCAAAATCCAGTCCTTCTATTTGAGCATATCCTTTGCAGACCAATCTAGCCTTATTTCTTACAATATTTCTTTGTTCATTCATCTTGTTTTTGTAAACCCATTTGGATCCTATTACATTTTTATTTCCTGGCCTAGGAATGAGTTCCTAAGTGTCATTCTTTTCAATCTGGTCCAATTCCTCATTCATTCATTTTAACCAATTTATGTCTTTACTGTCTTCATTAAAATTTTTAGGTTCCACCATGGATATGAAGGCTATATGTGATTGCTCAGTGTCTTTGATTATCCTTCTCCTAGTTTGTACACCTTTGTATTTCTCACCAATTATCTGACTTTCAGGATGATTCTTTTGAGTAATTATGACGGAAGGATTTGATGTTGATTGTTGTCCCGACTCTTATTGTCTGGGTGTCTCTTCTCCACCTGATTCATCATCTTCTTGTGGATCTGATATTTGTTGTTCTTTATCTTCCTTATTCTCATCATATTTTGCATATGTCTTAGTGTTTATTCTATGTTGATCTTTTACATAAGCTTCTTCATCAATTCGAACATCAATACAATCTACTAATTTATGCATTCTTTTGTTAAAGCATCTGTATCCTTTACTGTTCATTGCATATCCTAAGAAGATACCTTCATCAGCTCTACTATCAAATTTTCATAGATGATAATCATTATTCTTGATGTAGCATTTACTTCCAAATACTTTGAAGTGCTTGATTGATGTAGATCGACCAAACCACAACTCATTTGGAGTTTTATCACTGTTCAGCCTTAGATGTGCTTTGTTTAGAATATGAATAGCCATGCGAACAACCTCCACCCAGAAGGTTTGTGAAATGTCCCTTTCACTCATCATATCCCTTGCCATCTGTTGAACTAATCTATTTTGGCGTTCTACAACTCCATTTTGTTAAGGAGTAACTGGAATAGTATACTCTCTTTTAATTCCATGTCTATCATAGAATTCTTTGAAATCTCTTGAAAGAAATTCTCCTCCCATATCTGAGTGAATTTCCTTTAACTTCCTTCCTGTTTGATTCTCAGCTAATGCCTTAAACTTTTTGAAATTCTCAAATGCATCATATTTTTCTCTCAGAAAGGCAACCCATGTAAGTCTGGAGAAGTCATCAATGATTAGCATAAAGTAATGTTCTCCTCCAGTTCCTTCCTTTCGCGATGGTCCACACAGATCCATATGAACAATTTGAAGTGGTTTCTCTAAAGATGTGAAACTCTTCGATTTGAATTGAGAACGAGTCAGCTTCCCCATTTGGCAGTATTCACATACAGATCTTATTAGACTTAGATATTCTTGGAAGGTCTTTCACAATGCCTTCATTATTCAGTTTGACAATATGATCAAAATTCAGGTGTCCAAGCCATCTGTGCCATAAACAACTTTCATCAAGTTTTCTTAAATGACATTTCTCCTTATCTTCCTTGAGAACATATACATTGTTTTCAGTTCTAACCCCTTTTGCAATCAACTCTCGTGTGTTTACTGTCTTTATTTTACAATTCCTTGTAGTGAAAGTTACTTCACATCCTCTGTCACATATCTGAATGACATTAAGAATATTATTCTTTAAACCATCAACAAATAATACATCTTGAGATTTTCTTCTTCCATTACTTAAGATTACTAGACCTTTACCTCTAATATTTCCTATAGCATCATTTCCAAAGGTCACACTCCCTGATTTATTTTCTTTGAGTAATAGGAACTTACTTTTGTCACCTGTCATATGACTGGAGCATCTGTTATCAATATACCAGGTGTCTTTTTTACTTTGAGCTGACAACACTAATCCACACTTGTTATCTTCATTCTTCTTCCAAACCTTGATGTTTTCATCTCTGTGATTTGAATCTGTCTTATAGTTTTTTAAGCGACAGACTGCAACTTTATGTCCATAATTATGGCAGATATAACATTCTGGTTCATTGAATAAAGGATCATAATGATTGTTATGTGTAATCTGTGTCCTTTTCCCAACCATCACATGATTTGCAGTCTATGATTGTTTGTTACTTGGTTGTCTCATTCTTTGTTGTGGCAGATATTAATTCCTTGGTTGTCTTGATTGCTCATGTCTAAATCTTAAAGAACAATTTACATCTTTGTGGCCAAAGTTAGAGCAGTAAAAACAATATCCATAGAAAAAATCTTTGTACCTGGAAAATGGTTGTCTTCTTTGAGCAGGTTGATTCTTCCATGCTGATGATTTCCTTGAGCATAGGGTGTATTATTTATTTGTTATACAAATTTAGTTCTGGTATCTTTTCCTTCACTCCTTCTTGGCCGCTGATTCTCTTCGTTTGTTTATGCAGGTTTGTTATTGTCAATGGTTGTAGATTTGACAAACTTGATGGATTCTTTGTTTCTTGGTTGACCACTACTTGATCCCTCTTCATAACCCAAACCAGTTTTCAACTTTGAATTCCTTTGCTGATTCAGAATGGAGGCTAATCCTTCTGAGGCTTTAATACTTGTCAGATTCTGATGATATAAGGCCTGAAATTTCTCTAGATCTTTTCTGACAGTCACTACTTCAGCTTCCAATTTTTCACCTTTTGTTTCGACTTCCTTCAATTTTTGTTTGAGGATGTATTCAATATTCTTAGTTTCTTCTAACTTAACCTTCAACAAAGAAATTTCTTCAGATGGTTCATTGCATGTTTTCTCATACCTGAGCAGTAATTGTTTTTGTTTTCTTTTCTTTTCTCTAAGTCTATCAATCTATTCCATGGCACTAACAAGTTCTCCTTCAAGATCTACTACTGCTTCACAATAAGCAAACTCACTTCTTGTATCTTCAATGCTTATATATTCTAAAGCTATTAGCATGATATCATTTATTTTATCTTCAATAGAAGAGTCACTTCTTTCATCATCTGAGGGATCATCATCATTGTTTACACAAAGGCTTTTCTTCTTAAAATTATTCTCTTTATAGACCTTCTTTTCTTTGTGCTTCTCTTCATCATTATATGTCTGATCCTTTCTTTTGTGAGGACAATTAGATGCAAAATGACCTATCTTACCATAGTTGAAACATTTGATGGGMAGTTTACCTTTGTATTTGCCTGATCCTTTCTTCAGTCTTCTCACAAAATTTGCTTCAATCTCATCTATATCGGAGTCTGTGTTTTTCTCTACTTTAAAAGATGCCTCTCTTGTAGTGGATTTACCTTTGGTGATTCTCATTTCATAAGAAGTTAGGGTTCCAAGAAGGTGATCTAGTGTCAACGGTTTCAGATCAGCTATTTCCTCTATAGCAGAGACCTTTGAGTTAAATCTATCATGAAGAGATCTTAATATTTTCTGGACTAGGAAAGATTCATCTATCGTTTCACCTAGGCCTTTTAGAGTGTTTACATGTTCTTCTATAAATAAGAATTACTTACTGATAGTTTTGTCTTCATCCATCTTTAAATGCTCAAATTTCAGTCTGTGATTCTGAAGTTTTGYGTCTTTCACGTTTTCATTACCTTCATAACTACTTATCAACTTGTCCCACATAACTTTTGTTGAATCATAGTGCATGACTTTGACAAACTCGGCTTCAACAAGTCCACTGAGCATGACATTCATTGCTTTTTCATTAAATCTAAACTTTGTCTTATAATCTTTTGAGGCCAATACTACAAGCTTCACATATCTCGTTTCAACGACATCCCACGTGTCATCAACACCCAAAGACATTAAATGTATTCTCATTCTTATTTTCCAGAAGGCAAAGTTTGTTCCATCAAATAGAGGGGGTCTATTAGTTGAACTTCTATCATCACTAGTCATGTTCAAGCTTATGGATCTACCTTTGATCAAAGGCACCGAATCTGATACCAATTGTTGGAAAAATAACTAAGAGGGGGGGGGTGAATCAATTATGTATATAAGCTTGAAACTTTTCCTGTTATTTTTTTATTCTTTCTAGATTATTATTTAATGTGTTGTTGATAACTTAACATGCATCGATATAGAATATTTGATCAATCACACAGAATACACAAAGACATTGATTTTCATGAGGAAACCCATAAGGGTGAAAACCTCTTCTTCTTAGGATGTCAATCAAGCTCCAACTTCCATGTACATCACAGTCTTTGAGCTCCAACTCAAATATGAGGCTACAACCTCTGATAGAAAGATACAACTTGGAGAGAGAAAAAACTCTCAGATTTCTCTAGCACCAACTAGATGGAAGCACCAACTCCTAGGTTTCTCTAACACCCACTATATGGAAGCACCAACTCCCAGAATATGTTCTAGCACCAACTAGAATTTAGAGGACTGCAATTCTCCCTAGAACCACCCTACCAACCTGATATGGTATATTACAGCTCCATGTCTATGATATTCTCTATCTCTGATATGGTCTGTTACAACTCCATGTATCCCCTACCTCTTCCAGCTTCTAGTACTCTATTCCACTTCTATACTCTGCTCTTTCTCCTGTTGCGTACTCTGATAAATCTGTTCATATTCTCTTCTTTATTTGTACTCTGTGTTGTCTCTACATGTTATACGTTGCACCTCTAATCTCCAGTTCAGGTCTTGTACACGGTCACATTCTACCCACATGCATAACTATCGAAAAAACACATTATCTTCTTTGTTCTGCATGTCTTTCTCACCTCGAGTCCTCTAGCTGATCATCATTCAAACTCTTTGTCTTCCCTAGAAGTTATGTTGTGTCTGTTCATCATCAATGGTCATTAACCCAAGATTCTTTGGCTTCTCTGGAAGTTATCTTGAACCTGTTCATCACTAGGAGTTGTTATCCTAGGATTCTTTGGCTTCTCTGGCAGTCGCAATTCTTCATCTTCTCTGCCAATTACAGTCGGTCATTTTTTTCTTAATTGTCTTCTAAGACCCTTCCTTTACATGACCACCAGCGATGTCCATAGGCTTATTCAAAAGGCTCTTCTCAATCTTGGTCTAGCCAGTGTTAGATCCATCTTTTAATATGAACTTGGGCGATGAACTCATGTGACCACGCAATNACACGGTCACATTCTACCCACATGCATAACTATCGAAAAAACACATTATCTTCTTTGTTCTGCATGTCTTTCTCACCTCGAGTCCTCTAGATGATCATCATTCAAACTCTTTGTCTTCCCTAGAAGTTATGTTGTGTCTGTTCATCATCAATGGTCATTAACCCAAGATTCTTTGGCTTCTCTGGAAGTTATCTTGAACCTGTTCATCACTAGGAGCTGTTATCCTAGGATTCTTTGGCTTCTCTGGCAGTCGCAATTCTTCATCTTCTCTGCCAATTACAGTCGGTCATTTTTTTCTTATTTGTCTTCTAAGACCCTTCCTTTACATGACCACCAGCGATGTCCATAGGCTTATTCAAAAGGCACTTCTCAATCTTGGTCTAGCCAGTGTTAGATCCATCTTTTAATATGAACTTGGGCGATGAACTCATGTGACCACGCAATTACAGGTGCATCCAAAGGTGGTTCGAAACAAGATATGTTTCACCCCACAATTTACCTCAAGCCTCCACGGTCCTTTCTCCAAAACGGTGGTTTCGATTGTGGCCCTCCTTCAGCTTTCTAAATTTCATGCACTTTCAATCCCTATAATGCGACGAGACCGTCAATCTCATGATCTTGACGGTGCTCCTGAACTGACAGATCAGATCTAACCTTCTTAAATTGACGGTTGTGATTTACTTAGTGATTTAGGCTTCAAGAGTTTCAAATATCAAACCCTGCTTTCCTCCGTACGTCAATCTTCTGGAGTGGAAGATCTATTGACACGTGTCTTTCTCAGATTAACAGTTGAGATATCCTCTGGGTCTCCAGACTCCGAAGATTTCAAATCTCAACGTCTCATCTCTTCTGAATGGATATCTTCTGAAATGGAAGATTTTTTGACATGTGTCCTCTTTAATCCAACGACTATCCTCCGCTCCAGGACTTCATCCTTTTTGACTCTTCAACGCTTCTCTTTTCCATGAATTATTTCACTCGGAGTCAACGATATAATGACTAATACCCTCCTGCATGATATCAATGATCTATTGACATGTACCCTACTTCGGGCTTCAAGAGTTTCAACTCCTATGCACTCATTTCTCCCAGTGTGCTTTCACCCAAATGCATAATCTTCTGACACGTACCCATCCTGGCGATCAACGGCCAGGGTCTTCTTTAGGTCTTCGGTGTTCGGGACTTTGGGAATTTAAGCTAATCATTGCTTCATTCTCCTTTGAAGTGGTCACCTTCTGAATACGTCATAGGCGGTGGAGACTACTTGTTGTTGGTTAACACTTCCACTTACACTGTCCTTCCACTGAACTAGATCAACAGTTGAGAATGCACCTGAAGTGATCTTCAAATCGGACATCTGAGAGCGACTTCGGACCTTCGTCCTTCATGACTTCAAGACTTTTGACATTTTTCGGTGATGAAACTCCCGAAGTAAATATCTCAGAGTGACGTAGCTTTATTACGTCACTTGTTGACATGGTACAAGCCAATTTCCTCTTGACATTTGTCATTAACTTATTATGCCATGTGCACTTGATGACATGATATTCCACATGTCCTTGCTGACGTGGTATTCCACATTTCTTTGCTGACGTGGTCAGCCACATATCCTTGCTGAGGTGGTCTGCTAACGTGGGTGAGACGTGTAGGTAGTGTATTGGAGGTGGAGGCAGGGTGCGTTAGTGGAGTGTGACGTGTAGCAGGTAGTGGAGTGTGACGTCGGAGCATGGAGGTGGTATGTATGACTGGTTTGGTGGTTTACTTGGATTGAGGGTTAGGCGGTAAGTGGTAATGATCGAGGGGGGTCTTAGTTGACACGAAGGTGACATGTATGAGGGCCCCACATGGGAAATACCACCAACTCAGACCCCCCCCCCCCCCTCCCCNCCCCACGGTTAAAGGTAGAAAGGTCGGGGGGGTTTGATATGCCCTATCAACCGTAGTCTGAGTGCCCGATTATCGACTACTGATATTATTGTTCCCTTCTTCTAACTTATCATGTCCTTCCAGTTATTTCGATCTGACGGCTGATGAAAATTTTGATGATCGAATTCTCAATCATTTTGCCCCACTTATCATATCCTTCATTAATTCAATCTGACAGTTATTAGTCCTCTAGATCGGTGATCCAATGGAAACTTTCTCTCTTCCTCTTGAGCTTTTGATCTCTCCAATTTAGAAGTATTTCTAAGTGTTCACGAGTCTTGACTTTTGCTCCTCCCACGAGTTTGTCTCTTGGAACTCGTCTGCACTTCTAGATACCACTATCTCTTATGAGGTTTCTTGTCTTCTACGCTCTCGAGTTTTTGTTCATTGTTGTTCTTTCCATCAATAAAAATAACATTCCAACAACATCACATTCTTCCACAAAAGTTTGAACGTCCTATTTCATACCATCCTAGAAAAAAGAACGTTTGACTCGATCATAGGTTTTTATAAACCCTGAGTTCCCAACTGTGGGTGTAACATGAAGCTCAAAACGTATCGTGAATTTGCAAGATACCAGATATATAAAATATGAAGAACATAAATAAAATGCTAGAAATGGCAGAATAACAGTAAAATATCCAGCATAATCTTCACAATACACAGAAATGATATACGAAATAGAAATAGAAAAGCACTTTGATTCAGAAAGCAATGTTCACAGGCCTCTTCGAGGGGGAAACCTCCAGTCGACCAGAGCTCTGTTACAATAATCTCCAAGCTAGGTTTCACATACCCTCGCCCCTTATTTATACTAAATATGTCTATTAAGAGAAGCATCTAGAGGAAGATCCTTCTAGAAGCGGAAGCTTCTATTAGGTTTTCTTACATCCGCCTTATTCTATTTTATTAAAAGGCCTTATTAATATTGACCTTTATTACATCTGAATACATTGATCTACCTATGTGCAGGTTAGGACCTTAACATGTCCGCCCCCTTAAAAACA
>SNQJ01S0290437.1:0-10782 GCA_010110895.2 Picea sitchensis | reverse complement strand
CTGATGCTGAAACACCACTGTGAGCAGATGCCGAAACACCGCTGTAGCATATGATGAAACAGTGCTGAAACTGAATTTGGCATTTAAATTTAGTAGAAAATTCAGTGAGACTGAAACTGGGTGGGATTTTGAAATATTAACACTGTATTCCACTCACCGGTCTCATTATGGCCCACACTGTCCTCCAACTGTCAGGATATCGCCTCTCGCAATCTCGCGATCCCCGTAGCCAAATTCTCGGATCTTTTCTCACGAGGCTCCGAATACACGATCCCACGTGCAGATCCAATGGTCCTCCTGTGTTCCGGATCCAACGATTATCCTCCTTTTCGCTTCTCGCGTCCTTGTGACTTTGAATACCCAATACTTGGGCTCTCACCCTGCGAACTCCCAAGTTCGCGAGATCCTTAGATCTCTGTCACCTGTCCTTCTCAGATGGATGGCTCCTAGCCTCCTCGCCACTTCGCCACTTTGTGACTTAGAGCACCCAACACTTGGGCTCTCAACCTGCAAACTCCCGAGTTCGTGATATCACCAATCTCTGCCACCTGTCCTCCTCAGATGGACGGCTCCTGTCCTCTCGCCACTTCACCGCTTCATGACTTAGAGCACCCAACACTTGGGCATTCAACCTGCGAACTCCCGAGTTCGCGAGATCACCGATCTCTGCCACCTATCCTCCTTAGATGGATGGCTCCTGTCCTCTCGCCACTTCATCGCTCGTGATACTGAAGGACTTCCCCTTCTATCCTCCAATGTCCGAGTCTGCGAGATGAGAGAATCTCCTTACACACGTCCTCCTCAACGAACGAATCTGATCTTGTAGGGATATCACGTCTCGCGATATCGCTGCTCTTGCTGCACAAATTTTGGGGCTTCAACTCACGAGTCCCCGATACACGATACCACGTGTAGATATGACGGCTCCCATGACTCTGAATCGACGGCTCTGCCTCTCCTGAGCTTCAAACTCTTCGGAATATTCTCGCCATAACCTCCTTGCACCTCTGCTAGATCTGACGATCCTCGAAACTTCGTGAAATATCCTCAGATGATTTCGACCGTCCGTTCTTCCTTGTGTAACCCACGAAATGAAAAAGAGTATCTCCCCACGAAACTCCTTCGCCGCTTCGCCAACCTGCGACGTTTCTTCCTGAATTCAAGTCACACTTATATACGATGATCTTCAGCAACTCAGAGGCCTATCCTTCCTGAGCTTTTCTATATTACTTCAACCTCAACGAGGTTCTTTGCACGCACTCCTTGCGGAAAACCTGCGAACACTTCAACTGTTCGGGGTTCCTTTGACTCTGCGTATGCCCGTAGCAGTAGCCCTCCAAAGCTTCTGCTCAGATACATGACTGAGACTCTCCTTATCCTGCGCACTCCTTCCATGGCTTTAGTAACCCACTTTTTCTTCTGAGTGCTTCGAGAACAAGGGTTTACTCTCTGAGCCTTCTGTCAACACACTCCTTGCGGACGAATTCAACTGCACTCCTTGTAGGAATCCTTGCTCAAAAGAGAAACAATTGTAACTCACTTCACTTCCTCTCTGATTTCAATATCGACACATGAAATCATATGCACATCATAACAACAATGCATAACAGGAAGAAATATTCATAAGCAGAGCATTTAACACACATACACAGAGAATAACACAACAACCATGAATCTGAATCAACTTCTTCTATTAATTCAAGATCTGTACATGGGTTTTTCCTACAACTCTCTGCTATTCTCCTATGCTCTAGATTCTTCTTACTCCTGTTAATTGTTACAATGATACAAATGAGGGTGTCTATATCTGGGTTTTTCCTCTTTATTCTAGAATTGTCTAATCTAAGAATTCAATTCTATCTACCTGCAACTACTACTATAAATTCCTTTGTCTATCTCAGACGAGAGCGTATGGCTCGAGGTCTGATTACATTTTTACCAAGGCGCCTAAATTAAATGATCTCATTTATATTCAGCGCATCAACTTCAAGGGAAAATTAAAAAATTCAAAAACTTGCGTTGGACGTCTTCCAACTGTCTTTTGCTTCCATGTTGGTTTTGCCTGTCGTGAGGGATGCTCCTACATCACTGCTGTAAAATATCCACACAAACAAAAAAAACGTATACAAGGAGGTTTACCTTAGTTGGGGAGGTGGGCCCTTGCCGAACCAACAAGGAACCTCTTAAGAAAGTAACAGACTAAAACTTTTCACTCACATCCAAGAATTGACATAAAAGATCTTTTGTATTATTTCAATTGGTAAATTGGATCAACAGTCTTTTACTTCATACATGACAATGATAAGTATCATCTGGTTTTGACAATATACTTTGTACATTCGCTATTATCACTAGCTATCATATATACAACATTTCCTATATAAGGTAATTTGATGCTATAAATATATATGGATAAGCATTAAACAGTTTGAGAGATTTCATAATTACAATTTACATCGAATTTTTAGGAATCGACTGCATCCTCATGACACGAAGTGCATGAGCGATGGAGTCTCTTGCAACTAGAAAACTGATTTGGGTGCTTCTATCCAACTATCTTCTCGAAATATTCACCATCATTCTGGTCCAACTGGCACAGTCTGGAAATAGAGGTTCTGGTACCAGATTTCACACAGTCACGAGTCTAGTACCGGAATAGAACATAGCAGGTAGTACTGGAATAGCGCACGTCTTGGTACCGGAATGGAGTTGGTACAAGATCAAAATTGTCTTGGGTAACAGAATGGATTTGGTACCGGATTGCATGGTGTCTGGTAGTTCCGGATAGACTGCTCATAAATCAAACCATTAAGACTATACAAAATAAAACACTTTCAATCGAATTAATTTAAGAAAGTTAAAAAAACATGCTTTAAATCATCAATTACCTCTTGTGGACATGACATAGCTATTAGGCATGTGTTTTGGGAGGGAATAGTCCAGTATAGGTTTATAACATAGGAAGAAAATCTTAGATATAGGGTAAGATAGGGCATTATCTATGTCAAAATAGGGACTCAACATTTCCCCCATGCTGAAGGTGTTGCATGTCCTCATGCAATGTTATCAAAAATTGATACCCAAAAAATTTCTGCACAATTGGAACCTCCTTTGTTATTCCTCAGATTGCAGGATGTTAACACCAGAAGCTTCACTCTTCAATTCCTTCTTGATCACCCTAGTGTAATGGATCAATCACAAGACCTTGTTAAGTTTGCCAGAGACCTCTGCATGTTGCTCTTTCAATTATGCAATATCTGCCTTGATATGCTTGTCCAGTATTTTGTATTCTTCAACTTCTTGCTTCAATCTCTCAATTTCTCTTAATAATATTTGTTCATTCAGGGACTTGTCTGGGCTTGGTGTGAGTACTTCCTTAGCTACCATTTCTCGAGCCTATTTTTCTTTCCTCATACTCCTCAGAGCCTTTATTATCATTTTTCGTATGCTCGGGGACTTGCCTGGACTTGGTGTGAGTGCTTCCTGAGTTACCACCTCTCGAGCTTATTTTTCTTTCCTCAAATCCTTCAAAGTCTCTGTCACCAACCCTTCTGTCTCACTTATTGTTACCATTCCTTCTGTTTCGCTTGTGGTAGCTCCCTAGCCACTCACTTTTTCTGGAGAACTTGGAATATCCATGGATTCCCTTTGAGGAGAAGGTATGTTTGGATTTGTCGCCTATTTGGCCATACTTCTGGTGGTCCTGCATATGGGCAGTGAGACTTTCTTAGACTTGCTGACAGGGGTAGGAGTTTCTTCAAACAATTTCCTTTTCTTAGATTTACTGACAGGGGTAGGCCTAGACACATGTTCCTCTTGTGTTGACTTGACTTTTGTCTTGTGGTCTTGAGTTGTGAATTATGGGGTTTGCTTCTGCTGGAAAACCCGTATTCCTATCCTAGAAGATTCAGGCATAGGCTCTGGAACTTGTGCCTCCTTCCCTTCTAGTTTATTTTTATTTTTTCTTGTCACCTTAGCGGTTTCCTTCAGTTCACCAACTGATTTTTGGGAAGGCCGAGTAACTTCAGAAATACTTTTCAATTCTTTAGAGGACTTCGGAGAGGGTTTTATAGTTGGCTCTAGTAAAATCTCCTGTTGATCTGTCTCCTCCTTCTTTCGTTTCTTATTTTGTGATCATTGGTCTTTAGGGAACATGACCGAGCTAGATGATTTAGCTTGTGTAGACTTTTTATTTCTTTGTAAATGGAAGTCAGGGGTCTTATCTATTTGGCTGGCTAGTTCTGATGACATTTCCACAATTTTTTCAGGAATGTTGTTCGATTGACCACCTGGTTCTGAGTCTCCTTTTCGTCTTTTACTCTTTTGAACCAAGGTAGGACTTACTCTCTGGAATTGAGTGGCTGTCTTCTTTCTCGATATAGCAGGTTCCCCTACGATAGACTTTTCTGTCACTGATTTCTCAATGGGATGAGATGAGTTGGGCATAGCAGTGTCTTCTTTACCTCCTGATGTTGTTTTTTTGTCTTTTTTTTCCTTTCTGCTTGAGCCTTCACTGTGTGTCCCTGCCTCCTGTGTCTGGACCAATTTGTATTTTTCTTGAGTGAAACTTTGTTGGAGTAACTGCTTCCAACTACCCCGTTGTGTTTTTAAAGCATGAACAACTAGAAGTTTGATTAAACCGTGATGATGAAGGCTAGTCTCGGGTTTCTTGGAAACTGAACTCAACCCTCTTGCCATTTTCTTTAAACTCATCCATAAAAAGTGGGGAAAATTAATCTGTGGTCCTCCCTCGAAATGTGATAAAATATTTAAATAATAAATGAAGGTCACCACATACCTTCCCTCGCAGGTGAGGAATTTCTGCAGAATTATGAGCATCGTCCAATATTCCTGTTTGATGTAGCTTTGAGGGATGCCCTTGGTCCAATCGAGGTCGTGATGTTCTGGCTTGAGGAATTTTTGACAGAGATTTTCACTCTCTTGAAGTATTTTTCTCCAACCATCGGGAGACTCGTAGCTTCTGCTATAGTGGCTTATGTAATTGTTAACTTCACATCCCTAAATTGCACATTTTCTCCATCATATGTCTGTGCAAAGACAAGCAAAATTCCCTCATGATGACCTTTAAATTTATCCAAGAATGGCACCCACCCTGCCTATTCATATTTTTTCTTACAAGCTTGATATTTTGATGTTTCTCTGTATATTTGAAATATGCGCTCATGCCTGTCGACCCCCATGCTAGCTTAAACAATTCTCTCGGGTGGATAAATCACTGACAGAAGGTCGAGGGTTGAGTACTGGATAATGTAGGCTACAATAGAGTATCGGATGGGAAAAATATGCAAGGGATACGAAGGCATAGGGTGTCTATAGATGGTGTGACAACAATGGTAAATAACACTCATATGGATGGCAGAGAAACTAGAAGAGTGTTTATGAATATAAGTGTAGATTACAACTGTCACGTCGATACTCATGATGATATGGTGAGGTAGGTCGGATCTACTAACGGTTTACAAATTCGTGGGAAGCTTGGTGTTAGACGATATTCACGGAAGGATGTGGTCGTTATGATCGGGACTCGTGTATATGAAATCGGTTGGGATCATTACTCAATATGATGTCATTCATGGTTCATGTTGTTTCATATAGTACGACAACAAATCATAAGTTTATGGGGTTATTTACCGGATAGACAGAGGGAGTATGAGTTTGATCTGGTAAAAGAGATCATGACCTTGCACTCTTGATATTTCGTAGGACACTTCCTCTTTACGGAAGTGTGGTATAATATTTTTACAGAGATTCATGACAAAACAAGGGTATGTCATGATCCAAGAGCAATCATATGTTCTAAATGCATATTTAGTCTAATTCCTTTAAATAACACGAAAAAAAAGTGTTGAATATGTATGTCCTAGCACTAATAATTGGACAGCGACTTGGAAACATGATGAAAGTTACCCATCATCTTCTTACTAGTACCGTATCATTTGAGTACCATATCACCTGTGTGTAGAATTTGTAGTCAGTATGGGATCACCTGAGTACTGGATTACCTGAGTGTCGGATCACCTGTGTGTAAAATTTTTAATTAGTACTAGAATAACGCAGGGTCCCTTCTTTTATACTGGATAGGATCTGGTACCGGATAGGCACAACGAGATGATTTGGTACAGGGGTGGCCCTTGGTACCAGATGAACATAGAGGTGATCATTGATGCGAGATAAGAACATAAATGAACATTTTTCTGGTGCTTAAAAATCTTGACACCGATTCTGGTGACAGTAATTTGTAGGAATAGTTGGTGTTATGTGATCAAATTCAACTGAAAAACCATGTAGTTGCCAAAGTTTATAGAGGAATGATGCAAGAAAGATTTGTAATAGGAGGGTATTCTATAATGACCAGTGACTGACATGACAAAATTCCTTTTCTTCTGGAACCAAGGTGACCACGCTTTTGTTGGCTTTTCCTCTTTTATTGCAATAACAATAATAATACTAACTACTACTTTTCTGTGGATTTTTATCGAGCCCAGATTAGTTAATGCTCACCGGTATTTTCAATTTTACAGAGTCTGAAAAACTTAAAGGAAACTCTCTATACTATCCCGTGGATTTTTATCGAGCCCAGGCCAGTTCCTACTCACCGGTATTTTCAATTTTAAAGAGTCTGAAAAACTTAAAGAAGACTCTCTATACTATCCCATGGATTTTTATCGAGCCCGGGCCAGTTCCTGCTCGCCGATATTTTCAATTTTAAAGAGTCTGAAAAACTTAAAGAAGAATCTCTCTAGTAGTTGTCCTCCTTATTTGTTTATCTACATGGGAACACCACCATTTTTTTATTTTTTTTTGGCGCCTTTGTTAGTTACACCAAAAATAAAGAAAAAATTCATCTCATGACACACCTATGTATAGAAAATGAATTTATACAATTTGAACTTACTATGGTAGGTCAGTAGGAGGAGAAACCTTCTTGCTTACCAGTTGCATTTCGGAAGTCTGAAGAACATTTTTGACGAAATCCTCCTTTGACAGAGGTTTGCGATAAACCTTCAGTCGATGCCCATTTACAACAAGGGAAGTCTGATTTTCATCAATGGTCTTTATCCTTACTGCACCATTTTCATAGAATGTATCAACCTCATAGGGTCCCATCCATCTGGTAGATAGTTTACCTTTAAAATTTTCGAATCTTCTATCATATAGGAGGGCCCAATCACCTGGCTGGAAAGAATTATTTTTAATGTACTTATCATGCCATTCATGGATGATTTTATGGGCTAAATTTCGCTCACGGGCTAATTTTCCATGATTTTTCCAAAAACGAGATTCGCTATTTTAAAAATGATTCACCCAAATTCTATAGGATAAAATTCTTTTACCTTAAAAATTGCCAAAATTTTATAAAAACTATATAAAATCCTTATAAATTTGAATATTTTAAAAAAAATATCACCAAACATTTATAGTTTGCATATGAAGGATTAGTAAGATTCGCCAAGGTTTCTACATTTTAAAAAAAAAATTCCATCCTTAAAATCATCCCTGGTGCCATTTGGTCCTTTTGTTATAACCCTAAATTGCACCACACATGCTTACCTGGAATCAGGCCAACTCATATCCCTTCCTTGCCAAAACTATGCTCAACAAACTCTTGAAAATCCTCTTTTGTCAAGGCCCACGCGCCCTAACCCATTACTGCACACGTGTACACGTTGGCAGGCCCACTACAGCCTGCGTGTACCTAACAAAGCACAAAAAGAGGAAAGTTTACGACAGAACAAAAATCTATGGGTCAGTTAACTGAAACTCCCGGCCATGCATGACCGAGAGTTCGTCCAAAACCCTAGCTCCTTCTAGCCTATAAAAGAAGGGGTAGGGGTACTATTTGGAAGAGGAGAATTATAGCGAAGAAACTTTGCCCATTTGCCGAATCCATTGTCCCAACCCTTTAGCCTTTCCTCAAGCCAAAGGAGAATTAACGCAAAGCAGTTGGAGGACAAAAGAAGAGGAGGAACCCAGGATCAGGATCAAGGAGCGGTGGCTGGTCTCGACTTTGATTGTAAGTTGATTCATTTTTCGAATAATAAAAGAATACTTTTCCCATCCCAATGCATGATTTATCTATGGTTTGTTTAATTTATGCTTAATTTCTAACCCTCAAGTAGAAAAGTAGCATGCATGCATAGTTGTTTGTCTTGATTGCAGGTTATGTTTGGAAGGAGCAACGCAACCAAGCGGTCAAGAGCGCAACGGAGGATCTACACCAAACATCAGTAACAAGGTTAGTAGTTCCTTTCCATGTATGCATTGTGAAAGAGGGGTTTAAGTTTCAGGTGGTAGGTTAAAAGGTAATTTCTTTACGGTCAAAATATGCATGCAAGTCTGACCCTAGTTTGCTAGTTCGTAGGGTATTTTTCTCAACAACAGAGTTGGCGACCGTACTGGGGAAGATACTCTTTAGGGTTTCTAGATTTAGTTGAGTTTTTGGGTAGTTTAAGAGATTAGATTTTCTGTTTCTTTGCCTTCCTTTTTCTGTAAGGCCCGAGCTAGCAGGGAGTCTGGTTCTTTATACCAGTTTTCCCTGACTGTTGCTTGACGGAAATTGTCGGGACACATAGAAGTACACACGGCCTGCAGAAGGCCTGCACGTGTGTACCCGCACCCTAACCTCTTACAACCCACATGTGAATGGTATTTGTAGAGGTTTCAGTAGCATGTAGGAGTTCAGAGAACTTGAGAGGCAATCCTCCTCTTCCCTGTCAGAATTATACATTCTCAGGGGGTTTTCTGGATCCTGTCTGAGTCCTGCTGGTTCATAGTCCTATCTTAGTTTGTCTTTTTGTGTTTTGTTATTCCTTGCAATTATTTTTATTTTTTGTTAGAAGAAGCATCCAAGCCTTCAAGAGACCCTAGTTATCAATACCAGAGGCCTCTTCCTGGTCTGGACTGCCTGTGTTTATTTTTCTCTTAGAATTTATACATACACGCGGCCTGTACAAGGTCATCCCGCATGTAAACGCATCTTGTTTCATCTCAGCACGCGTGTTGTTTTAGTGACAGAAGCGTGCTTGACAGGCTACTTTTTGGTCAAGGTGGGGTAGTCATCCCCTCATTTGATGAGAAGTATTCCTCTCAGGTGTTTGAGTCTAGGGTTGAACAGTCGGTAGGTTAGTTCCTCTTACCCTTAGCCTGCTTTTTCTTAGTTGATAATTGACAGAAAACATAAAAAAAAAAAAAATGTTTTATGGTTTTTAGACAAGCATAAGAGTCTTTGTTTTCTTGATTGCCATTGTGTGCCTTCACTTTGATTCTTTGTGATCTGTGCTTTAAGCTAGAATTGGTCTTTCTTGGTTTTGTGCTTGTCGGTATTTTCCCTTTGTTCCTTGATTAGCACTTAAATAAAAAAAAAGAGGAAAAAAAAAATAATCTTTTCATTTTCTTCTTTGTTTGGAGATTGTGTTTCTGCATCAATAGCTAGGGAGAAGTCTTTTTGTTCATAAGTTTTTGCAGTTCATTTAGAGCATAAGTAGCTCGTAGTCGAGCAAAATTCATTTATGTGTGCTGCATAAAATCTTAGAAAAATTGAAAAGAAGAAGAAATCTTTCTTTGTGAAAAGTTGTTGATTTTTGCATTTAGTAAAAGTCTTTTGTTTCCATATTTTTTCATTTGTTTTTTCTTTAGTCTTTACACATCATCAGTTTCACCTTCGTACCCCATGACGTAAGAAAACCCATAAAAGCAACGCTAATTTAAAATCTATTAGACTTTTTGTTTCTAGGGTTCATACACTAGTTCAGGACTAGGGCCTTGGATTAGGTTGGAGAGGAAAATCTCCAAGGCCATTCGAAAACAAACATTAGAGTCTGTGATAGGGAGTGTAGAAGTCCAGTTTTGTGGAAGTTATCTAGGACCCCCCTCTAACACAGAGGATAAACACGAGGTCACGTGCGGAAAGGTAGCGGAGATAACCCCTCCAAAGCCGGACCAAGCATAGTGGAGAACACATATCGAGGGCTTGTTTTGGGATTCTGTCGTTTTCATTTTCCACGGGGCTTCATGGGTCTCGAATCCATTTGAGTTCCTCAGTTGTCTTCCGGACCATTTTCTCTCGATACCCTTGACAGGTTTCGGGCTTGATACCCTGCTCATTGTGGTCTACCCGACTTTCGACTGTACCCGCCTGGTGACTGTTCGCGTGCTGGCAACCTAGTTGCCAATCTTTTTAGGGATATACACGGGTGACTGCGAGGGTATACCATGGTACCTAGGACAGACATCGGGCCATGCTTTGCAGAGTATACCCGGAGGGTGCTTCTGTATTCAAGTTTCACTTGCACCGGTAAGTTGTTCTAGTGTTGGTTGTTGTAATTGTTCTTCAAAATAGTTAGTGATTTCTTGTCTTATCTCTTAGGGGCTTCTTTTTTAGTGTGTGTTACTGTTTGAACGTATAGAATACCTTAGCATGTCTTGGATCTTCTCACACAGTGGAGGATCCCGAGCTCCGCCGGTCACGAAGGCTTCTTGGCCTGTCACCGGTTATACTAGAGCCACCCCCGCCACCATTGAGGCGGAAGCTAGACCAACAAGGGTCTTTCGAAGCAACCGGGTTACAAACCATTGTGCCCGAAAAACTCCCAGAGGAATCAACCGCCAATCTTGGCTCGGTTGAAACCCCAACCACTGATACTTGGCCACCGGTTATTGTACCAATCCAGTTTTATGAAAGCCTTTCAGTGCCTCACACAGCTATGGAAACAAACGTTGTTATTTCTTTTGGGAATTCTTCCATTCCCACCACAGTTGCTA
>SNQJ01S0290433.1:0-10782 GCA_010110895.2 Picea sitchensis | reverse complement strand
TATGGAAAGTGGTTATAAGAAGGTTAACCCTAAAATGAGGAAAATGGGTTAAGTGGTCAAGTGGCTATTGGATACATGGACAAGTGGAAAATTGGGAAAATTTGGACATAGGTGACTATGTGAACAAAGTGGCTTAGAGGATGCTTCTAAGGAAGCTACTTGGAGAGTATAAATAAGTAGCAAGGGTGTCTTGTGAAAATAATCTCTTGAGCATAGCTTGAAGATCTATTTTGAGAGAGAGAGATTGATTGGAGGATCTCATGGACACATTAAATTTTCAGTAAGTCTGAGATCATGACAGGAAAAGTTTTGGAAGTTCAGAAACCGTAGTTTCTAAAGGAGTACATGAGAAACAAGGGGACATAGTGCATACATACAAGGGATACAGAGAGGAAGAACATGTACACACACAGGATGAAGGAAGGAAGAGAGCGTACAATTGGATGAATTCATGCAGACTTGAGTGTGAGTTGATGTGAGGTTCTTGAAGTCTGAAGCAAGTTCCATATCTGCATTCTATGGGCTCAGATCTGCCATAGAAAATCTGGTATGGTTGCATACTTGTCTAGATGGATAATCTTGCTTATTGTATGGTGAATGCTTAGGGAATTATTGGTATGGATTTTGTGATATATTTATGTTGGTTGATTGATAGAGTGAGCAAAAATCTTATGGTTCAGTACTGATATGATTTCCATCGTATACTGGTTGCTTATACATGATTAAGTAGAATTCATATTGTATGGTTGAGGAGCATGAGTAAGTTGTGGGAGAGCATAGATGTGTTGTGATTGGTTATGGTTAAAATTGAAAAATGAAAGACAAAAGTAGATGTGATTGAAGGCGACAAAGGATTTGAGTTTTTCATAGAGAGAAAACCCTAATTACTTAGAAGGCATATGCAGGTTGTAGTACAAACTGTCCATGTACATATGTGAGCTGTACTACTGGTAGGGAATGTACATATGTGTGTTGCACTACTAAAAGGTCGCGTACCTATTGAAAAAATTGTATCTTTTGAGGATTTATTCATCTTCTCAGTTGGTACTGAGTTGTGTAAGTTGAGTCTTGCATTGTAGAGTTGTTGCTCTTGTGGATTTGTAACTCTATTCAGTTGTTGTTGATAACCCAAGGATTGTAGTCCGTAATAAAAATAAAATTTTCCATACATCTTGTGTTCTTTGTGTTTCGTGTGGTGATGACTTACTGATGATATTTGGTGTTGGTGTATCTTGTTGATGTATGTTCACATTTAACTGGTTATAAATGACAGTAATAAGTGATGAGTAATTGGTGATTGCTAACTAAGGAGTTTTGTGAAGGGGAAGTTTTAAAAATATCCCTACATTGATTCATGCCCCTATCAGTGTGGTCGGTGTGTCCAACAGATACAAACAAAATTTGTTTCATCTAGCAATATAAAAGATCGTTTGACATAACACATAGAAAAATCTATGGGAACCTAAAGAAAAAAAGTGTACAAACATAAAATTTTGATTGAAAATAGTTGCAAATGATGAACTTGTTTTTTGGACAGTTATTTCTAGACAACCCTACAAAGATAGACTTGTAGAAAATGTTAAAGAATCGACCCGTAATTGCTGGTTGACAGAATCTTGTGTTTCACCACATACAAGGGATGTGTTGTGATGAATAATAGCATGAAAAAAATATGAAGAACATCCAAAACATATATTGCCAATGACACAAATAGAATTGTTCAATAAGTTCAAAGAAGAGCACAAAGAAGTTAAAATTTCCATCAATACATTTTTGCAACAAAAACCATGGTTTGTTAGACCCATCATTGTTCATGACAGTTGTCGTTGTTGTTATCATGTTGAATTTGAGTTATATTACAACACTTTCTTGATTTTGGTAAAAATTTATGGCCAAGTTCACTCCTTCCACATTCTGTGATTTTATATCTGAAATTCTATGTGAAAGAGAAGGTGATGAATTATTTTACCAAAAAAAATGTGCTGGTGGAAAAAAATGTGATCATTGTGTAAATCTAATATTTTTTCACTCAAAGTATCTTATTGATATGATTGATCAATCATTTTATAATATAATATTCAATTGGAAGAGATATTAATATATCAAAAACACGGCTCCACATTCTTCAAATGTTATTTACAAAAGGATTGATTTGAAAGTAGATAAAATCTGTGTGATAGATTTTTTGAATAATTTTGAGGAATAAATTTATAAATACACAAATAATTCACATAGATATAGATGGAAAGACCTACAATTCAAACAATCCCATGAAGTGTTTCCAACAGGATCAATTGTTTCTATAGTTTATTTTGCAGAGAATTACAGATTCGTTGAACAAAAAGAAATACATAGTGAATATTATCATTCTAATCAAATCACTATATTTGTCCATGTTCTATATAGACATTCTTAATGGAGTCTTGATAAAATAGAAAGCACCAATGACAATCAACATGTTATTAAATAATATCACTTTTATATAAGTGATGATCAAGCACATGATACACATTATGTACAACCTTGTTTTGATAAATTTTATGATTCATTGAAAGAACGTGGGATCGGATTCGATCGACATTGGATATGGCCAAATGGATGTGTGGGTCAGTTAAAATATTCACGATCATTCTATTGGTTGTGTCATATTTTTTGGGCCCTTCATTTTTGGATAAGGAATTGCACAAGATTTGACTAAGCACGAGTTGCGTAAGCTTCAACAGAAGATGGAAAGCAGAGCAAGAAATAGAAACAGAAAGTAGTTGTGAAAGATAGCACAACGCCATCTAAGAAACAAATGGTTGCAACAAAACAAGGAAGCACACAAGCCAAAATAGAAGACACAACCTAGGTATATATAGGGCTGAACATAAGTGTAAAAGGTTTGTTGACATTGTTGTTGTTTCCATTGTTGTTGACATTAGTGTTGTTGTTGTTGGTCAGTTGATTAAGAGTTGGTTCTGAGTTGATCGTGGGGAGTTGAGTCAAGTCAAGTCTTGAGTCTGTAATTAATTTTGATCTATCATTTTGAGAATTAGAGCTCTGTGACATGATTCAAAAGTAAAGAGTCTGTACAGTGCATTGTTTTGTAATTTTGAGTCTGTAATCAAAGAAATATTTTGAAGATAATATGAAGAAGGACCTAATTTTTCAAATATGATGTGTCTCTGTGTGTTTTCCTTAATCATTACAGTTCTTCTTTCTAGGTTATAAGTTCTACTCGACGGTTCTATGTTTAGATGCTTGTTCTTAACGTAAGTAGGTTCAATTCTTGCACATATATGTTTTAGATCTGTTTATGTCTCTTGTGCAAGATCATGGATGAGTCATGAAGGATCTATGGATCCTCTTAAGTATTTTCCCTACCCATCCCTATATATCTTTCTTAGCAATGCTTCGGGTGAGACTTCTTCTCTTCGGAGGATATGAAAATGCCAGTGCTCTAGACTACATGGTACCTTTTTTTGGTAACCTGAGAAGGAACCTGGTCTAATTAAACTTGCGCCAGCAAAATGGTTTTGTTGCCAGGACCTGTGTTAAAAGGGAACTTGTAGGGAGAATGCTTCCTCAGATCCATAGATATGGTATTGATCAATGGTTGGAAAGAAATTGGGATGCCTTCATATGGAAAGAAGTAGAACTGAGGAGAAAATCAGTGTAAAACACTCATGAAGCAATCTTTTACTCATAAAGATTGAGCGACCAGTACGAAAATTTCTGGGTTAAATTCCTCGAAGAATTTTTCCACTGGATAAATATTCTCCAAGAAGATCCAAAGTTCCAAGGACCAGTCAAGAGGATCTTCGCGTGGGACATTGAAAAGCTAGAAGCACTTCAGAGGTTGGATTGTCCAGTCACGCGAGCAGTTGATTTTTGGGTCAGCACCACATTAGAGGGATATATCATCAAATTTGTAGTTGAGAACCACCAATCTTTCTCATGAGCAGAGGCGGATTTCAAGAAAGACACAAGGGGAAGAATTTTGATAGAAAGCCCATTGTGAATTAAGGTTTTATTGATGGAGGAGGGAATGTTGACTATGTCTCCGACTGATATGGCAGCGTAAACACCCTCGCTTGGGGTAGGGTGAGGCAGGGTGAGAGTCATGGCATGAGAGAGGGGAAGGGTTCTTTGACAAATGGGGGGAAAATGAAAGAAACGGACTCGAGAGACAACCGAGCCTTGAAGAGATCTACCATAGTTGAGAAGTGGTGGAACGATAAGATCAAGAAAGAAACAAGACAGTCTGAGAATTTGAGGAAGGAAGGTGGATCAAGAGAAGTAGAGGACAGACAGAGGGAATAATCACAGAAGATGAGAAGACAAGAACGACTTGCCAATCAAAGATTAAATGAGAGAGAAGCGGAGAGAGAAATAATTCCCCAGGATGTGGGACAAGAAGGAGAAGGTGCATACGTAAGAGAGGAATAAGTCAGCATGAATCTTGAAGAAGAAAGAGAAGATTCAACCTCAATAATAGGAGAGATCAGGAATCTGGCCGAAGATATTATCCCAGTGGAAGCAAATGAGACCCCCCAGATCAAAGAAAACCACCCCAAAGCCAGTGGCGTCAGCCCCAAATCACCCATACCCCAAGTGTCTTCTATATAAGAAGTAATTTCGATACTACCTTCTCATGCTAATTCTGTTCCAGTATAATTAATTAATCAGTCACAACCAGGAAGTGAGAGTACATAGAGGATATTGGGATCCCCTGGTAGATCGCAAGCAGGACCGTTAGAGTTCATTTTGATAGGAACAATGAGATGAACAATGGTTGGCCATGTGGGAGGTTTGATTACTTGATACCTAGAATTTTAGGGTAAGGGATATAAAGACGTTGAGCAACATTGGTTCTTGTGTGAATCAATCTGGAGATCCAGAGGGACTACCTTGAGAATTCACGCTCTCAAGTGGTACATGAAGATCATTGAGTCGGGATTTCTAGGAATGCTAGGTCAAGCGTTCACACTTGTTCAAGTACGGACAAGGTTCATAGAAAACTTAAAACTACCCCAGTCAGAACAACAGGCTCTATCTGAGTTGCATGAGATCCAATAGCAGGAAGGTGAATCAGCCTAGGAATACAACTAGAAGTTTAAAGATGACATAGGGAGGTTGTCTCATCCAATCCATGAAGAACATCAAAGGGAGTTGTACATTAAGCAATTGTTGCCTATGAATCGAATTCCGCTAACACAACAATGTATAGCCAAGTTAACATATGCCTTGGAACAATCGATGAAGATTGAATCCATGGTTGGATACCCTAGAAGCCTGAGAATGACCAGACCCCCAATAGATATGAATCTAGCGCAAATACAAGGGAAGATATCGACACTTACAGAAACGATTCAAGAGATGACGATAACCAGACCAGAATGACAATAGGTTTGGTGCACCGAATGTTATACAAAAGTTCATCTGGTGAATGAATGTTCGTGAATAAGGGGAATGGGACCTCCTCAGAATTCGATGGTACCCCCATGAGGACCCGCGGGAGGAGTTGCGCAAGTGTCGATGAAATTACGATTCCATAACTCCACTCTGTATCATGCTTTTCTAGGAGGCACCAACAACCGAGTATTATGAAATATGTTGAATCCATGGGCATGGGCCAAGACAATGCCCCATTATGAAAAATATTCTATAGTACCAAATACAATACACTGTGAGTTCTGCACGTCTACCACGCACATTACCAATCAATGTAGAGCATTGGTTTCACTTGCAGATAGATTAGACCGAACAACAATCAGGGTGAATGAAAACTTTCAGGGACCAGGAAGAGGTCGAGGAGGTGGAGACGGAGGAGACTTCCGAGGAGGAAGATTTGGGGGAAGAGGGCTAAGAAGATGTTATAACTATGATGAGAAAGGTCACATGGATAGAGATTATCCTTGTCCAAGGTGGCCATGGTGCTCTCATTACAGAACCAATGGGCATACAACTTAAGACTGCCCAGAATTAATTACAAAATGGGAGGATAGAGTACGACAAAGAGGAACTAACCTCATTAGTTCAGAAATCAATAGAGTTATTAAGGGACAATTTCCCAACCTTAATATTGTTACTCGAGGAGGAGAGAAGATAGGAGCTGATGTTGATAGTCTACCTCTGATCCAGAAAGCAGCACCTAAAGAAAAAAGGTATGAACTTGTAAAACAAAATCTATTCTTTAAAGATGCCATAAAAATATTTCAAAATATTCCTAGCCCGGAGATGCAAGAGAAACCCCCACAACCTATTTTTTATCCTAATATGGTGCACATTCCTGCCTCACCCCTTACACCCAGAAACCATGTAGCCATGCCGAGATAACCTAAGAAACCTCAAAATGTAGTTGACCTTTGGTTTCAATTATTCTCTGACATTTTGGGGAATGATCAACTAACAGAAAAGTTGGGCAATGTGCTATACCTATTTTTAGGGAACAAACAACCCCTAGAGGCAAGAATAAGGGATAATATTCCTAAGAAGAGTACTCAGAGAGTGCAACAAAGAAAATTATGAACTGGAAAAGAATTTAGACTAGTAGCCCAGTTAGATGAATTTGAGATTAAGGACTTCATGTTGGATCTAGGATCCGATGTGAAAAATTTTCCTAAGAAGACCTGGGAAGCCTTAGGAAAACCTAAGCTAACATATTCCCCAATTCAGTTAAGAATGGAAAACCAGTATTGTATCTTCCCCATAGGAAGACTGGAGAATGTCAAAATAATTTTTTCAGGAGTAAAGACAGTGGACGACTTTGAAGTCATTGAGATCATGGGAGATAAGGACCACTACCCTGCACAACTTGGCATTGATTGGGCTTGTGACAATTATGCAGTAATCAACTTAAAGAAATACAACATGACCTTTGAGGCTGAGGGAAACAATATAGTTCAACCATTGGATCCATATGTAGGACCTGTAACGCTCCCCCGGCCATCATCCAACCCACTGATCGGGCAGATGCTACTGTGCGGAACAACATCATTCTCATACTTGATTGATAACATGAATTTAAATAAAATGAAACACATTTGACTCAGAGTAATCATAAGAATTACTGCTAACACAAATATTCCCTGGCATTAACAACAATTCATCTACACAACATAATACATGATAAAATATAAGCATCATAGACATGCAAAGCATAACATTTAACATAAGTTGATACTTATCTTTGAAACTGTGGTAATTCCACCAACCACATGCAGGCCTTCCATGAACCTCCTAGCCTTAGACCACGTTGCTCATCAAGATCAACAGTGGGTCACCCCCGAGCTAGGACTAAGCTCCACCCCAAGGCAAGGAATCCTAGGCTAGGCTGAGGTTATAGAGAAAACATCACAGAACAACTAGAAGGATTATTCCCAGGATGCCTTCTTACGCCCACTATTCACGGACTCTCATTGCCCACATTCCTTCTTCACCCGGGAGTATACACCTTCACAAGCACAGTCCATCGGTGCTTCACCTCCCTCTTTGGATCTCGGGAACAGGCCAGATCAGGAAGTCTTAGAGCTCCGTAGCTGGTGCTGGACTCTCTCTGGGAGAAAACCACTTCCTAGCAAACTCTCTCTGGAAGAATACACGTAAAAGAGGGAGGATTCTCTCCCAGGAACCACTTATGCCCACTACCCACAGACTCTCCTTCCCCACATGTCTATCCCACCCCAAAAGTATACACCTTCTCTGTCACCTAGACAGTCCTTCAACTGCTAACCTCCCTTGCCTTGGGCTTTAGCAACAGGCCGGACCAGAAATCTCCGAGCTCGGTGGAAGCTACAAGGTTCCTTCCAGAAGCTCTCTTCTTCCTCCACACACTCTCTCACCTGGAGAGAGTCGCTCACAGGCTTAGTAAAACCTACCTCTTCAATAAAAATCACCTCCCTCACCTTGAGAGAGGTTACACACAGGCTTAGCATGAACTTACACTGGTCAGCAAGCCACGCGTAGTCCAACACTGCGTGGCCACAACAGTCAACTAGGTATACAGTCACGGGCTTCTCAAATAGGTGACAGTCACATACTTCAACCTAACCATCTCAGAAATCACATAATAGACTCACTGTTATGGTTTTCGCAGGGACGTGTGACCACCAATCCACACAAGGGTCGACATAGGCTCAATGGTTCAGAACAGAGGGTGTACCGGCTTTCCCAAGAATCAATAAAGACCTTTTCCCTGGTTTTAGAATTTCATGAGGGTATCTTGAAGAGGTCAGATGGGACTCATGTTCAGATGGTCGATGGTGTAATGGAGGAGGAACCCCCATCACGTCTCAATTCAACAGTTTTAACTGCATGCACTTGGGTTGACACTTTTCACCCATGAAACTCCATGCGTTACATCAGCATGTGTTCCTCCCCATTTGGAAGTCACGTGTCATTCCAAAAGAACTTAAGATAAAACATATATTTCACATGGTCTTTTTGGAATAATATTAAAATATTATTCCCAAGGACTTAAGCCCCTATGCTCAACACTTAGCCCCTCTTTCCACCATCCAGCCCCTAATCCCTTGCCCACTCTATGGAAGCTTAGTCCCCCATGACTCATTCATCATGGTCGGTCTGCACGCAATGGTGTTTATAATTTTATTAACGTTCGACATAGATACATGTACACAATTAGGCTCTTGGCCTTCAACACTTAGTCTCTCTGGCCTAATAATCACATAAGCCGACCAACTTATATTAACTTGGCTCACCAGCCTATAAAACATAATTACAATTCATTTCATAAACATGATTTACAATAGGGCTCGGCCTTGGGGACATTACAATCCCCCTCCCTTATTTTTGCACTTTCCTCGGTGCAACTTTCACACAGCATCAACAACATTTCCAAAATATTCCAAAATATGTAGGTATTATGCCCATATAGCATCCTCATGCTCCCATGTCACGTCCTTAGGACCGTACCTAGTCCACTGGACCTTTACAAGCTCAATAGCTCAATTCTGGAGATATTTTATTTTCCTGTCCAATATGCGCACATGATGCATTTGCAGGACACCTTCTGGTTCCACCTGAATCATATTCCAATCAATTACATGATTAGCATCGGGTATATATATTTCTTAAGTAATGAAATATGAGACACCTTAGGTATAGTCATGGATGTGGTAATGCAAGCATATATGAAATGTATATATATGTATATACAAACAAATTTAATAACATTAAAACTGTATACAACATACACAACATACAACAAATAGAGAATTGTACTTATCTTTTGAGTGAGAAGACCTTCCACCCTGGAGCAGTTCTATGACTCCATCAGGGAAATGGCTTCCCAAGATAGCCATGGTCCACAATCCTTATTCACATGGTCTAGGCCAAGGTACCATACCTTCGTAGCACTCCAACCATTCAAACCTCGACAGTACTCCAACCAACAGTCTCTCATTCCCCACATGCCTGTCCCACCCGGGAGTATACACCTTCACAATCACAGTCCATCGGTGCTACACCTCCCTTTCCTTGGGATTCAGCAACAGGCTGGACCAGAAGTCTTAGAGCACCGTGGCTCTAGGAGTTCCAATTGCCTTCTAATATTTCCAAGCAACATCTTCCCGAGATACTCTTTGTAGCCAACATTTAAATTTTATCAACATCATCTCATCTGCATCAACCACATGCAGATATCCTGAGAGAACATAAAGGAATTCATTTAGGAATTCCAATTAGTTCGAAAGGAAATTCAACTTTTATTCCCAAAACATGACATTCTACTTCATGATTCATCTTGGTTGTTGCCACATTATGAATGCAACCATCCTTGTGATTTTCCACAGGCATCAAACTGCATACAATTTTCCTGCAAGACTTCATCTTGCATACTGCCAACAAATTGTCAGTATTTTTTGTACATCATAATTCAACATGTACAACATCTTATGCAATAATCTTAGAATTTCCTTCACCTAGAAATTCAATCACAATTACCAAACAACTTCACCAAATAGAATGACTTGTCATTCTATGCATATGCTTGTTCAAAATTAACAATAGTAAATTCATTATTTCAATTTTCTGAACATAAAATTCTATGTAGTCTCTATTCTTGGGACTACCTAGCTTGTAACTTTTCTGTTGCAATGTTTAACAGTTTCTAAAATGTTCTCAACTTCAGGGGTTAGCAACATTTCAGCCATTAGTATAATTATTTCCATGCAATAATATATATGTATGTACTTACAAAACATATTCAAACATTGCATTTAGTATACAATTCTATCGCTCATTATGCATGAGTGCAATCTGTTGACGGGCGAAATCGACCGTCCGTCAACTGAGAGAGTGGAACCAGTCCAGGGTTGTCTAATAACCCAATCCGTTTTGGATTAACCACCCTGACGGGTTTAGCGGCTCCGTTAGCCGATCTAAGGTCCTAAGAAAACAAAAAAGAAAACTAATCTAAACTAACTATTCTAAAACTATATAAAACAAATTAAACTAACTAATAAACTAATCTAATTACAACTTACTACTAAACAAACATAAACTAAAACTAATTATTAAAGCAAACTAATCTAATTATTAAAGCAATATAACTTATTCACAAATTGTACAATATTGACAATTTACAGATTTAATTAAAACCTGAAAAACTCATTAAAATTCTGCCCTAAGACAGCGAGAGATATTTTTTGATTTTTATAATTTTATGAACAAGAAATAAAACAGAAAGCTAATTAAACTAAACTACAAATATATCTAACTAAAATACTAATAATATACTAAACAAATAAATAACAAATTGACCTGGAAACGCTCCAG
>SNQJ01S0290432.1:0-10799 GCA_010110895.2 Picea sitchensis | reverse complement strand
ATGAAGGAATACATGGAGTTGCATTTCCTTCATAAATTGGAGCTGCCCTATTTCATCTCAACTTCATCCTATAAGGAGGAGTTGAAGAGCATAACCGTTCTGCTGTCATGGTTACACCACCTGTTTTTAATCATCGACAGAAGGAAGGAGCTTCCATTCAGGAAGTTACTTGATTGGCTATGGTGGAAATTTGCTTTCACCTAGCCTCATGTACAAAGTATATTAGTATTAGGCTGTACATAAATAAGCTCCTTTGAGCATGTATGTTCATTTTGTTCGTTTTTACTTATCGGCATGTATTTTCAGCAGGCTGTTTCGAGCTTGACTCCATAGCCCAACAGAAAGGCGACTGGAACTGCAGAAGGAGTTCTTAGAGCATCGTAGGGATGACTCTATCCCCCATGGAGCCTAATGTTAGCAACAATTCTTGTCTTGGGTGTAAGAGTATCCAAGTCTGCAGGCTACACGACAAGCGCCCAAGCGTAGCATAGAGAAATCTCGCCTCTGGTTACCAATCAAGTGAGCGGGTGAAGTTATGTCGTCAATGGCCAGGATCCATGTATAGAGCAGATCAATGATTGGCGGGTAATCGCGGTTAGCAGAGTTGCGCCAGGATTAGCACAATGGATAGCGCTTATATATCACCAAAAAAGATCTCAGCCATCCATCCCGAAGGAGTACATGGCGCATGATCGGGCTCCATCGCCTCCTCGCCCTTCATGACTTTGAAGAACGAGGACTAGCCTCCTCATAGCTGCGAGACACAAAGCGCCGAAAGCATTCAGGACTCGGGCCCACAGTATCACCGAAAGTGATCTCAGCCATTCATCCCGGAGGAGTACATGGCACACGATCGGGCTCCATTGCCTCCTCTCCCTTCGTGACTTTGAGGAATGATGACCATCCTCCTCACAACTACTAGACACGAAGCGCCGAAAGCATTCAGGACTCGGGCCCACAGTATCGCCGAAAGTGATCTCATCCATCCATCCCGGAGGAGTACGTGGCGCACGATCGGGCTCCATCGACTCCTCGCCCTTCGTGACTTTGAAGAATGAGGACCAACCTCCTCACAGCTGCGAGACACAAAGCACCGAAAGCATTCAGGACTCGGGCCCACAGTATCGCCGAAAGTGATCTCATCCATCTATCTCGCACAGACACATGGTGCACGATTAGGCCCTATCGCCTCTTCACACATTGTGACTTTGAAGAGTAAGGACTATCTCCTTCCCATCCACGAGACGCAAAGTGCCGAAGCTCCTGAGCATATCGTCTCGGCCACTCCCTGAGGAAGCAGTTAATGAAAATCAAGCAGGTAGATGAAACCTCAACTCGAGCCATAAATGGAAGGTATGGGAGGCCTGGAGCAATCAGCCCGTGGTACCCTTGTGTGCAGGTCCTCCCTGCAAGAGCCATGCTGAGTTAAGGTGGCGTCTTAAGAAGGATTTCCATCCGAGTTTGACTAAAGGGATGCCACGCCTTGGAGGTCTGAGCACGCCTCTGTTGGGCGAATTTGGAGGAGTATATGTAGGCATTTTTTCCATTTTTGTAAGCATCGATGGTAGAGCGAAGCTCCCGATTGTAAAGTTTTAACAAATATCCTAGCTCTGGTTATGCATCTTTATGTAAGATTTCTTGTTTAATTTTCAGAAATTCATTCTTCTTCTGTCTAAGTTTTCATCTTATACTAAGAGAGTTCGTGATCGAATGATTCGCACGAATTATGGAAATTATGTTGTGATAAAGGATTTATTGTGGCACTATTGTTTTCTCTGGTTTTCTGCGTCTGAGCGTAAGAAGATCTTGCATTTAGATGTCTTCTTCCACAATTTGTTAGGAACCCGATGTTTATAACAGACCTTCTCACTTCTCTAATACAAGTCTTCCCCCTACTCACCCTTACTACAACTCACTGTCTGAAGTTAGCCAAGACCTCACTCACCCATGCATGCTTGAGCTAGTTTCAAAGTTGGAACCACATCGTTTGAGTTAATCTCCATTTGATCACCCCATTAAAAAAATCGTGACATAAACTGATGGGCGTCGGTCTCTGCTCCTGCTGCAATCCAAGGGTGACTTCTGACGCTAATGGGTACAAATTTGAGATGTTGAATATCGGTGAAATTCCAATCCCATCAGGTAATTCAATCTCATATGCGTTTGCCCCAAATTTCTTTATGACCCTGCATGGTCCAATCGTTTTCATCTTTAGTTTGGTATATGTTCCCCTTGGGAACCTCTCCTTCCTCAGATGTGCAAGAATCAGATCACCAACTTCAAATTGAATTTCTCGCCTGTGTTGATCTGCTCTACGCTTGTATTCTTGATTTGAGTTCTGCAATCACTCCCTGACTCGGCGTTGAAGCTCCTTCATAGCTTCTGCAAAGTTCTCTGCACTAGCACTCCTGAATTCAACTTATCTTTCAATTTAGATACTCCTCTGGGTTGCATTCCATATATAATTTGGAATGGACTCTGCCCTGTGCTTCTGTTGAATGAATAATTGTAAGCAAATTCCGCCTGTGGCAGAATGTGATCCCACTGACTGTGGTGTTCAGTCACTAGGCTCCTCAGTAAATATCCCAAGCTTATGTTCACAACTTCTATTTACCCATCCGTTTGAGGATGATATGATGAGCTAAATGATAAATTTGTCCCCATCTTCTTCCATAAAGTCCTCCAAAAGTGTCCCACGAACTTGGTATCCTGATCTGAAACTATACTCCTTGGAAAACCGTGAAGTCTGATGACTTCTTTGAAAAACAGGTTCGCAATATGAGTTGCGTCACTGGTTTTCTGGCATGGTATAAAATGTGCCATTTTTGAAAATCTGTCTACCACTACAAAGATTGAATCAAATCCTTTGTGTGTCCTTGGAAGCCCCAATATAAAATCCATGCTCACTGCATCCCATGGACTCTCAGGTATGGGTAATGGCTGGTACAGTCCTATATTCTGCCTCTTTCCTTTAGTGTGCTGACAAATTCTACATCTGTCCACAAATCTTTTAACATCTNACCCTCATTCTTGGCAAAAAATATGAGCCATTTAGTTTTGAGAACGCCTTATCATGACTGAAATGTCTGACCAATCCTCCACTATGTTTTTCTTTCAGAAAATTCTCCCTCATGGAGCAATTTGGAATACATAACTGATTGCCCCTGAATAACAATCCATCCTGGATCATATATTCAGTCCATTGGCAACAGTAGAATTGGTTGTTCCCTAATCTTCTTCTTTAATAGGTTGAAACTTTTTTCTGCTTCCTCTGTCCAATGAAAAAATTTATGTCATTTCTTCACCGTGTCCATCATCGGTGCGCTAATTCCACTGAAATTTTGAATGAATTTTCTGTAGAAACTAGCCAATCCATGAAATCTTCGAACTTCAAACACACTCTTCAGTGATGGCCAATTCTTAATTGGATTCACCTTATCCGGATCCATCTTCAACTCATTTGCAGAGATAACAAAACCCAAATAGATGAGTTATGTCCTCATAAATCATGTTTTCTTCATGTTTATCAACAACTTCTCCTGCTGTAATCTCCTCATCACTGTTGGCAAATGCTTCAAGTGTTCTTCTTCTATCTTGCCGAAAATCAATATATCATCAAGAAATACGATAACAAATTTCCCGATGAAATCCTTCAGGACTTCATTCATCAATCTCATGAAAGTATTGGGCGCATTTGTTAAGCCAAATGGCATAACAAGCCATTCATACAGCCCCTCATTCATCTTGAATGTTGTCTTCCATTCATCGCCTTCTCTCATATGAATTTGATGATATCCGCTTTTCAAATCAATCTTTGAAAAGAATCTTGCTCCACTTAAGCAATCCATCAAATCATCCATCCTTGGCAATGGAAATCTATATCTGATGGTAATCTTATTGATCACTCTTGAGTCTATACACATTCTCCAGCCTCCATCTTTCTTTGGGCTGAGCACTGTTGGAACAACACATGGACTCAAGCTTTCCCGAACCAATCCTTTGTCCATTAAATCCTTGACTTTTCTCTTGACTTCTTCATTCTCCTGCGGCATCAACCTGTACGCTTCTTTGTTTGGTAAAGTGGCTCCAGGTATGAGATCAATGTGATGACTTATACTTTTGATCGGTGGAAACAAACAAGGCAGTTCATCCACTACTATATCAGCAAACTCTTCCAACAAATTTTGGATTTCATTTGGTAAATCATCCACTCTTGTACTGGTTAAAACAATTCTAGGCTTCCTGACCATAATGAATTGCATATCTTCCTTCTTCTTAACCTCTGTAAGAAGTTCCTTCACACTCATGAGAAGTACAGTGTTGCTTACCTCTAGTTTCATTTATTTATCCTTAATCGGAAGCAACATGTGAGTTCTCCCATTCTTCTCCAGGGTGTATGTGTTCTTTCTCCCATCATGAACCACATTTCTGTCATATTGCCACGGTCTACCCAGCAATAGATGGAAAACATCGATGGGGATGACATCACATAGTATTTCATCCTTATATCCTCCTATTGTAAATTCAACTAGACATTGTTCGATGACATTTGCCTGATATCCTTTTTGTAGCCATGAAAATCTATATGGGCTTGGATGTTCAATAGTCTCCAGCTCTAGCTTTTCTACCATCTCTGTAGAAACGAGATTGTATTTGCTACCACTATCCACGATGACTTTGCATACCCTGTCTTTGGTCTTGCAAGTAGTCTGAAAAAGACTGTTCCTTTGGGCTGGGTTCTCTGCCTCCTTCTCCATCTTCAATATAATTTTTTGCATCATCAAGGATCTTCCACCCTCAGCATCTTCTGCCTCAACATTCTGTCTTTGAGCTTCGACAATGTGAGTCTCACCACCTTCTTTCTTTTTATCCAGACACTCATAAGATTTATGTCCATTTTTCCCACAGACAAAACATTTTATTTCAGCGCCTCTGGCTCGAGGAAAAGTATTTCTATCGGCATACGGACCTCTCTATGAGCTTCCCCCTCTCTCATTCTGAGTTTGAGGTTTCCTCCCTTCTTCTTTAGATTTTATTATTTTTGTCTTGGGCAACTGCTTTGCCTCTAGCTTGACTTCTACCTCGACCTCTTTGACCTTGTTTTTAGCTCATCTTCTCTTCAGCTTTCAGAGCCATTTTATAAGCATCTTCAACCATTCATATGGTCATCATGATCATCTCATCTTGAATGTCATATCGTAGACCATTCATATACCTTGCAACCTTTTCATCATCGCTTTCCCGATGACCTTCTCTGATGTTTATCCTGTAGAACTGTTCAGTGTACTCCTTCACTGACATCATCTTTTGTCTCAAATTCTGCATTCTCTGAAATAAAGTGATTTGATAATCCTTGGGTATGAATTGTTCCTTCATCTTTGTAACCATTCTATCCCAACTCTTAATTTTCTGCTTGCCTTTGCAACGTCTGTCAGCTTGCAATTCATCCCACCACAAGGCTGCATGTCCTTTAAGTCTTGTGACAGCATGTTTGACCTTCTTGTCTTCCTCGACATCCTCATAGTCAAAATATTTATCTAGAGCTCTAATCCAGTCTAGAAGCTCTTCAACATCCAGGTTTCCTTCATATACTGGAATGTCCATTTTTGCTCTGGCACCTATCCTTGCAATAGCCCTGAATAGGAATTCATCCACATCATCTTCGACTGCAACTTCTTCTCCATGTCGAGCTTCATTTTCACTTTCAGCCTCGCTGATATCTCCAACATTGACTGTGCGCCTCTGTGCTATCTCCATGGCATCAATCCTGGCACGTAGTTCACGCATTTCTCTTTCCACTGCTGGATCAGGCATTGCCATTAAACTGTCTCTTCTTCTTAGCGGCATGGCTGTAAAAACTTCTCTTTCCTCTGCTACAGAAAGAAAAGACTTAATTTGTGCTTCTGATACCACAACTGATGTGTACCAGAGTACTCCTTTCCCTTCTCGTTTCCTCTACCTGAAATATAAAAACAAAGTCAAGCTTTGATACCACCACTGGTGCAGACCCCCTGCCCTCGGGCCGAGATTCACTCAGGATCATTCTAAATCCCCTTGAGCCGAAGCGGCTCTTTTTTTGCTCGCTGGAATTTCCAAGGAATCCACAGATCCTTACACTAGCATCTATCACAACTTAGAAGTTCGCGAGTCGAAGTCCCTCAGCTTCCTTTTCTCTAACCTCTGATACCCGAGATCACAAGATGGGTATAGCTCCTTCTTTGTCAGCGTCGTCCACGTGTGACCGTCGACTAGGGCTAGGTACCTAGCACCTCTCGCAACTCACAACCCCACGAGTTGGAGTGTCAAATTTTGGTACCCTCTCCTTGTGAAACCCTGAGAGGCGATAATCAAATACCTTTTTGCGCTTATCACAACTCACAGTCTTGTGAGTTCGAATGTCAGGATCTCGTGCTCTTCTTCTACGAAATCCCAAGATGCAAGAAGTCGATAGGATGTTGACTCCCATTTTAGATGACATGTGTCCACCACCTATCACCTCTTCTCCCTCTCTCCGGTGCTTCTTATCGTCACGCCACCTGCTAACCTCGCGGGTCCCACCTGATAGATGTTCTATGCACGATTACACGTGCCTTCAGCTCTCGCCACTTTGTGACTTCGTGACTTGAGTTGTTGGGATTTTGTGCTCCTCTTTCATGAAACTCTGAGATGCGATGGTTGACTTCCTTTTCTCACTCTCACAACTTGGCACTTTGCGACTTTTGTAGTTGAAAGTGACTCTTCCCAACCTCCGAACTCACGAACCCCGATATAACTAAGAGGTCCTGATCCAATGGCTCCCCTGTCCTTGGATCCAATGGTCTAGATCTTTTCGCTACTCACAAGTTCATGCAACCAAAGGATTTGGTCTATCCTCCAATACTTACGAACCCCGATTCCACGATATGATCCAACGGTGTACGCAAAACACGATCGACAGCTCCCGTTAATTCTGGATTCTAAGGTGATGGGTTTCACTTACCTTTAATCCCCTTGCAACACTATCAAATCCTACGGTCCTCGCAACTTCATGATCTCTCCTCGGATAATTTTGACTATTCAATTCTTTCTCAATGGCTTCTTCAAGATGAATCAATGTCCTCTTTCCTGAACTTAACTTTTGCGAGATAACTTCGATCCCGTCTTCCTTGAAGTATTTCGATCTTCGTCCTCCTTTGAACACTTCAAAGGCACTAACCCTCCTGAACTTTCTTTGCAATCTCAAGTCCCCAAAAAGACTCCTACATGCACTACTTGTGGCAATCCTTCAAATACTTTTAAGCATTTGACTCTCTCGACTCTGTGCACTTTCTGCGACAACAGTCTCTCAACTCTCAACCTTAGTTAATAACTTCTAAGGTATCTGCTATCCTGCGCACACCTTGCACGACTCTTGTGCTTCACTTGCACTTCTACTGGAATGAGAACAACGGTATATCTCCTGATCTTTCAGAGATAAACTCTGAACCTTGTCAATGCACACCTTGCGGATGCTTCACGACACTCATTGCAGGAACTTCTCTCACTCAGGAGGAGAAACAATTGGAACTCATTCTCTCTCTCTCTCTCATACTTCAAACATTCAATATGAAATCATGCATTCACAACATAACAACAAATGCATAACAAAGAGAGTAAACAACCATAAGCATATCATTTAGTATGTATACACATAAAGCACCATAACACCATGAGTCTGAATCAAAGCTCTCTATATTAATTCATAACTTTTGTACATGGGTTCTTCTCTACACAACTCTCTTCTTCTTCTCTATGGTCATTGATACAATTGATAATTGATAATGTTACAATGATACGAGATGAGGGTGTCTATAGTCGGTTTTCCCTCCTACGCTCTAAACTATCTAATCTGCATTCAAACCTACCTACTTTCATTAACTACTCATTAATGCCTTTACCTACTATAGATGAGAGTGGATTGCTCATGATCTATTTAGAATACACAAGTACACCTCTCCTTAACTATTACATTAATATTTGCACATTTAAACTTTCAAAAGCACTTTCAACATGTGCAAAATGCATTGGCACTTGTCCCATCTGTCTTCTGCCTTCATGCTCGCTTGTTGTTGGTGATGCTCTTGCATCATACTCCCTCGCTTGAAAAATTTCATGGACTCATGTTCATGAGTTCTTGCACGGTCTATCCATGCTTCTGAATTTCTGCTTCATCTTCCCAGCTGGCATCTTCAACTGGATGTCCCTTCCACTTGACCAAGTATTCAAAATACTCTTTTCTCCTGGTCCTCTTGCTGAATCTCTTGTCAAGTATACTTTCCATCTATGGCTTTTCAGCTACAAGCATTTGTTTAGTCCACTAAACCTCTGTCTATTCATTGTCTGCTCCTGCTTCTTCAGCTCTGTAAGGGTACAAATCTGAGATGTTGAATATTAGTGAAATTTTGATCCCATTGGGTAATTCATTCTCATATGCATTTGCCCCAAATTTCCTTATGACCTTGCATGGTCCAATCATTTTTATCTTCAGTTTGTTATATGTTCCCCTTGGGAACCTCTCCTTCCTTAGATGTGCAAGAATCATATCACCAAATTCAAATTGAAGTTCTCACCTGTGTTGATCTACTCTGTGCTTGTATTCTTGATTTGAGTTATGCAATCGCTCCCTGACTCGGCTGTGAATCTCCTTCATCGCTTCTGCAAAGTTCTCTACACTAGCACTCATGAATTCAACTTGTTCCGAATATTTCAATTTATATACTCCTCTGGGTTTCATTCCATATATAATTTGGAATGGACTCTGCCCTGTGCTTCTATTGAATGAATCATTGTAAGCAAATTTTTCCGATGGCTGAATGCGATCCCACTGACTGTGGTGTTCAGTCACTAGGATCCTCAGTAAATATCCCAAGCTTCTGTTCACAACTTCTATTTTCCCATCCGTCTGAGGATGATATGCTGAGCTAAATGACAAATTTGTCCACATATTCTTCCATAAATTCCTCCAGAAGTGTCCCACGAACTTGGTATCCCGATATAAAACTATACTCGGAAAACCGTGAAGTCTGATGACTTCTTTGAAAAATAGGTTCAATATGAGTTGCGTCGCTGGTTTTCTGGCATGGTATAAAATGTGCCATTTTTTAAAATCTGCCTAGCACTACAAATATTGAATCAAATCCTCTTTGTGTCCTTGGCATCCCAAATATAAAATCCATGCTCACTGCATCCCATGGCCTCTCAGGTATGGTTAATGGCTGGTACAGTCCTGTATTCTGCCTCTTTCCTTTAGTGTGTTGACAAATTCTACATCTGTCCACAAATCTCTTAACATATTCCCTCATTCCTGGCCAAAATTATGAGCCATTCAATTTTGAGAGCGTCTTATCATGACCGAAATGTCCGACCAATCCTCCACTATGTTTTTCTTTCAGCAAATTCTCCCTCATGGAGCAATTTGGAATACATAATTGATTGCCCCTGAATAACAATCCATCCTGGATCATATATTTGGTCCATTGGATTTTGTCCCCGAGAATTGGATTCTCATATGCTTCATATGCCTCTTTAAAATCTGGGTCATCCTTGTACATCTCCTTGAAGTTATCAAAACCCAAAGTTTTGACTCTAAACTCCTGCACAAGCAAACATTTCCTGCTCAAAGCATCAACAACTTTGTTAGCAGTTCCAGAAATATGCTTAATTACAAAAGTGAAATTCTACATGTATTCAACCCATTTTGCATGCTTCTGGTTTAACTTATCCTGATGAGTCATGAATTGCAAAGCATGATTATCGTTGTACAAAAAGAACTCCTCAGGAACCAAGTAGTGCCTCCACTTCTTCAATGCTTGTATGACCGCATAAAATTCCTTGTCATATGTGGAGTACTTAGCCTTCGCCTCGTTCAGTTTCTCACTGAAGTATGTGACCGGTCTATCGTCTTGGCTTAAGACCGCTTCAATTGCAAATCCACTCGTGTCACAATTGACTTGGAACGTCTTGCTAAAGCCTGACAACACCAGAATTGGTTGTTCCGTGATCTTCTTTTTCAGTAGGTTGAATCTTTTTTCTGCTTCCTCTGTCCAATGAAAAGATTTATGTCATTTCTTCACCGTGTCCATCATCGGTGCGCTAATTCCACTGAAATTTTGAATGAATTTCCTGTAGAAACTAGCCAATCCATGAAAGCTTCAAACTTCAAACACACTCTTCGGTGATGGCCAATTCTTAATTGCATTCACCGTATCCGGATCCATATTCAACTCATTTGCAGAGATAACAAAACCCAAATACATGAGTTATCTCGTCATAAATGATGGTTTCTTCATGTTTATCAACAACTTCTCCTGCTGTAATCTCCTCATCACTGTAGCCAAATGCTTCAAGTGTTCTACTTCTTGTTGGACAACTGAGAGGGGGGGGGTGAATCAATTGTTACTGTTCTTAAACAATTATTCTTCTTTTAAACTCTTTGCAGAAACACTGAGGGACAATCACAATAGTGCAGGGAAGTAAGCAATAGCATATTCAACATCAGTCACACACGTGTGATACACAAAGACATATATTTTTTGAGGAAACCCATAAAGGGTAAAAACCTCCTTTTCTTTATATGATAAGTAATAGTTACATTCTTTACATTATCATACATATGAGCACCAAATCATAATGAGGCTACAACCTCTATTTTGCAAGCTGCTACTTGCTGAGAGCACCAACTCTCTGTTTTCTCTATCACCCACTAGAAGGAAGCACCAACTCCCTGGTTTCTCTAGCACCAACTAGAAGGAAGCACCAACTCCTTGAGTGTTTCCAGCACC
>SNQJ01S0290430.1:0-10782 GCA_010110895.2 Picea sitchensis | reverse complement strand
TCAACAACTGTGTACTCGCTGAACGTTGAGCTCATGAAATGATAAACCGGTTTTCCACCAACAGAGAAACGGGATTTCCGATCACTCTGCATCACAGTTCTAAAGGCGTCCACTCTGAACTTTCCACATAAATTGGTCTTCTTGGACTTACAGTAAACACAATCTTCACACTGCCCAGCGAACAAAGGAAGCACATGGTCTCCTTCCTTTAGATCTGTTACACCTGCTCCCACGCTTTCCACTATTCTGCAATTAGTCACATGTTCTTAATGAACTTTTTCTTTGTTTCCGATGAAAACAACAGTGCAATGAGAATCACTTACCCTGCAGCCTCATGGCCGAATATGCGTGGAAATAGTTTCTCATCCTGCATGCCATGTAGAAAATAAGATAGGCTCAGCCTCGAAATAACAGGAAGCTGTAGAAAAATTCTTAATATGCTAGAGTTCAATTCCAGTCCAATTCTTAAGGATTATCAGTCCCTTTTGTAACTGGACTTGAACCGCCCTCCATTTAAATATCCTAAGAAAAATAGGGTTCCGCAAAGTTAACTTCTAATTAAGAAGGAATTAATGAGTAAGAGTTACACTGACCTCGTGCATCCAGAAAGTAACGTCGGAGTGGCAGAGGGAGGTGTGGGTGATTTTAATACGGACTTCCATAGAATTCGGTGGATCTACTTGAACTTCTTCAATAACCAGTGGCTGCTTCGGCCCCCATGCAACAGCCGCTGCTTGATATTTCAACAAATTCGTTATATGTTCGTTCTTTTAACAAGATTAAGCAGCAAAACAACCCAAAAGAACTAGCAAGATGGGAACTCTGTCCAATTTAAAATTATAGTTTTACCTTTACAAGTGATGACAGCACCGGCTGTGCTGCCTAGTCTTTGAAATTGTTCATTGAGATGATTCATAGTGCTGCTTCCGTTCATCGCTTCTTCCCTGATTTCATAACCAGAGCTCATGACTCCGTATTTCAGTTTCAAAATCAATTTGCCTTTGTATATTTATAACCGCAGGTCCAATATGCGCGCAATAAATATTGAGATCTCAATCGAAACTAGTCGATATCAAGTCAAAATCGGAAATTATCATGAAAAAGGAGTGACTTAATGAGTTCATAAAGTTAATTTTTTCGACGAAGAGAGTTTGAAAAGGATTGAATTAGAACAGTGGAATGGACTTTAGCTCTCTCTAAATTTCAGCTCTGTCTAGATGGACTTTAGTTCTGTCTAAGTTTCTGTATTCATTAATTGGATCAGAAACCGTCCATATTTATTGATTGAATAATTTCCACTTTTAGAAGTAATGTTTTCTGTGAGTGGAAAAAATCTCAACGGTTGATCGGGTAATGGAAGAAAGACGAGACGGACCACGTTACAGGCTCAATCACTGAAGTAGTCTGAGCGGTGGACGCCGACTTTACAGGCTCAATCACCGATCGTTTGCTGTCATGAAATTAATTCGCCATATGTCGTATTAATAACAGACTGTTCAGTGACCCACTTAAACCATTTCCATTCCATTGACATCAACCTATGCTCTTTAACCGGATTTATTGAACACTGAATTGCAAATTTTGAACTTGTGTTAAATGAATATATTTTATCTTTGAGAAATTATAGTAACTCAAAAATTTAGACCGCCAAGCATGTGCTTTGTATTTAGGAGATCGATCCAGATTCAGTAGGATTTCACTGGAAGTCTGACGATGCTTTTACTCTACTGATCCTTTTTTAGGCAGAAAAAAAGTGTTCCACTTATACAGTCTGGGCCTAATGGTTAAGAACATGTGTTTCCTCTTAAGAGGTCACAGGTTCAAATCCGAGGGGGGTAGGTTATGTATACCTTCGTACAATGGATTCAAATTTGATTTGTCATTTATCCAGTTAATAGCCACCTTTGAATCCTCAACCACCATCATCTTGTTTATGGATAAACTTGTTGCAAAGTGAAGGAGACCCCATAATCCCATAATTTATGCTTTCATATTGTTTCCTTTCCCACTAGCAAAATATCCTCTCTGGATTAATTTTTAGGAAAAAAACCAATGCCACAAACTCCATCAACATAAGAACCATCAAAGAAGCCTATAGGAGAATCATCAAAATAGATTGGATTGAACATGACTTCCATATTTTCCACTTCACAAGCCTCATTGAGTTCTAAAATAGAAAGAAGGATATTAGTGACTATTCTGGAATCTTGTCTGAGCATATTCTCGAATAAAATCTTGTTCCTATATTTCCATAATCCACATATCACGAGAAAGGAAATATGTCGCATCTTTGGGTATTTTGTGAACCAAAGAACCAAATTATCTTCTAAAGAAGAACATTACCAAGCTTCCGGGAATTTCAAATAACTTAGGACCTCTTTCCAAATGGATTGAGAATTCGCACAATGCATAAAGAGATGTGTAGTCATCTCTTCATCTATGAGGCAGAGCCTACAAACCGAAGGGACAATCCCTCCCCTTTTCCTATAATTTTCACTAGTTAAAATACAATCTTTCAGACACAACCACATAAAACAAATAATCTTCCCTGGTATCCTAACTTTCCGGATTGCCTTATACCACCATTTATTTTCATCCAAAATATTCATAAAGGAAATAGACTGATATGCTAAATTAGCAGAAATAGTACCCATGGCACCGTTCCAAGACCATACTAACTTGTCACTTGAATCATTGAGAGTGATACCACTACTCCTCAGCATTAAGAGGGAATTGTTCCATTATGTGGCCAACTCAACTGTCAGTCCAAGATGATTAGCCTCAATCCACTCTTTCTTAAGACCAACTTCAAATGGAAATGTCGCCTGAGCTAGAGATAAGATATGCAATTTATTGAGGTGTTTAATGAGAGGACCCATGAGTCTATAAGAATCATTACTACCGATGAATGGATCTAACCCAATAATGACTTTCTTGCCACTGCCAATCAACCAAGCCAACCACCATTTAATAAAAGGCAGTGAATTCATAAAGTGTTTCCAGATGACAGAAGCTACAATAAACTTATATTCTTCAATACGTAGCCATGATATCAAGTCTATACCTTTCAAATACTTTTTTTTAGAACCCTTTTCCACAAACCTTTACCAAAAAGGCCACTCGAGCATGATTTTGCAGCCAAAGACTGGGCGAACCAAAATATATTTTGAATACCCCACCCACCATTATCTTTTGGCCTGGCGATGTTTTGCCATTTTGTTAAGTGATAGCCTGTATCTTTCCTAGCTGCTCTCCAAATAAAATTTGCAATGAGTTGTTGAATTCTGTGACATATGGAAGAAGGAACCTTGACGAGACTAAGACAATACATAGGGAGGCTTTGTAACACATATTTTAGCTAATATAATTCTACCTCCCATAGAGAGCCATCGGAAGGACCAGTTCCCAATCTTTTTCTCAACTTTTTGGATCATCCATTTCCAATCTGACACCCTGTAGTTGTTAGGCTTTAAATAAAAACCCAAATATTTCATTCCATCATCAATACTAGAAAATTGTGTATTGACTGCTTCTTGGATTCTATGTAATAACCCTGGGTCAATATTTTGTGCAAGGAAGCACGACTTTTGACAATTAACTTCCATACCAGAGGCAAGACGTATTTTTTAAAAAATTGTTTGAAACTCCATCCATTCCTCGAAATTGTCGATGCCTAAAATAAGAACGTCGTCAACAAAGAAAATGTGGGAAATAAAAGTCTGAGTAGCCATTTTGATACCATGAAACTTCCTTACCTCCACTGCCTTCTGCATTAGTTTGCTAAAGAACTCGACAACCAAGAGGAATAATAAGGGGGAAAGAGGAAAGCCTTGTCGCAGACCTCGATAGCTCTTAAAAAAATTAGTGGGTGTGTCATTTATCAAGACAACCATATTGAATGAAGAGACACATGCCATGATCCACTGGGTAAATTCCCATTTTAATCCAATTTGAATTAATATCATCTGAAGAAATTTCCAACTTACTTTGTCATATGCCTTCTTTAAGTTCAACATAAGAATAATAGAGTTTACCTTCTTAGTCTTTGCAGTGTGTAAACACTCTTGGGAAATCCCTACTGCATCAAAGATCAATCTATCTTTGAGGAAACCAAACTGCTCAGATGAGATACTTGTAGCCAACTTGTCCTTCATCCAGTTTGCGATGATTTTAGAGATTACTTTATACACAAAATTACGTACGACAATGGGCCTAAAATCATTAAAATTTTCTGGCTTTCTCACCTTAGGGATTAGGGAAAATAAGGTATCATTGAGAGCTCCTAGAATATGACCTGAATATCTGGATTCCTCAACTGCCCTATGAATATTCTCCCCCATAATGTCAAAGAAATCCTGGAAGATTTCTTGTGTCCACCCATCTGGACTAGGGATTTTTTCCTTTGGCATTTTATTAATTGTTTCCTTAACTTCCTCCAAAGTGATAGGCTTGCCTATCTCATCACTTTCATCATCCTTGAAAAACCTAGGCACATCCTTAAGGACACTAATCTGATTACAAGTATCCTCTACCACTATTGCACAGTATTGTGATTAGAAACGTTTAAAAGAAACCTCTTTTATATCTTTTTCAGAAGACTTGATACATCCATCCTCATTTGCAATATCCCATATAGTGTTTTGACATCTCCTTTGTGTAGCTTATTTATGAAAAAAAATTGTATTTTTGTCACCCTTCTCAATCCAAATAGCCTGAATTCTAAGTCTCCAAGTAGACTCTTCTGCTTCGAGTAACTTATCCTTTTTTTGTTTAAGGGATCTGAGAAGATTCAATTCTTCTAATGGGAACACCTATGAAGGACATTTCTCAAAAATCTCTGCCATTTTTTTTTCAATACATAATAGCTCAGAGTGATTTTGCATATTTTTGTTAAGTTGCCAAAGGATGACAATGTTCTTTAACTTCTTCAATTTTGCACACAAAAGGTGGATCAAAGAACCGTCAAACCAATACTCCATACATTTCCATGTGGTTCTAATTAGGGAAGAAAATCTTGTATCAGTAATCCAAGTGCTATTAAATTTGAAGGGAAGAGTACCTTTATGAACATCCTTCTCATACTAAAAACATATCAGGTTATGATCCGAGATAGTGGAGTTTATGGTCCATGATCTCATTTTACAATGGCTGCCGAGAAAGGATTCATCAATAATAAAATGATCCAATCTTTTCGCAACTCCATTAGAACCAACTCTTCCATTTCTCCGTGTAGGTGTCATTTTGTTAGGTTGTATATCCACTAACCTAGTAGCTTAGATAATATTCAAGAAGTAATCTGTGAGAGGATCACTCCTAGCCGAATTTCCCCACACCTCCTGGGAAGAAATGGTAAAATTGAAATCACCTCCAACTATAAGGCCCTCTTCACTCAATAAACCAGAATCCACAAGGGGTTGCCATAAAATTTCTCCGTCTTTATAAGGAGCATAGAAATTAAGCAGTTTTAGATTTTCAGAAGAGTCTTTGATTCTCCCCTCTAGAAATATACCTTCATTAGTGCCAAGTGCAAAAATCTCAGTATAAGTTGGGTTCCACCCAGACAATAAACCACCCAAACGACCATTTGGGTATATATTAACATAGTTCCACAATAGAAGACATTGGAGAAAAAAGATTTTTTCCTTCTCACCATCCACCAAGGTTTCTTGTAAGAAGACGACATTTGGGTTAACCTGTTTCAAGAGAAGTTTGAGGGAAGCGATTTTGGTGGGTCCCCCAAACCCATGGAGATTGAGGGAGAAAATAATCATAGGGAAACAACAGAGGACAATTGGCTTTCTCTAAGGGCCGGTCAGGAAATTCTACTCGACAAAGGGTTCAAGGAAGCACGTCGAATAGTCTGAAAAGAACTCTCAGGTTCCAAATTACTAGAGGGAAACTCTCCAAAATGTGCCAGACTACCTGCAGTTGCCCTGGGGGGATTTTAGGAATACAAGGACGATATTTTTTTTTCTGATGGTCACATTTGAATGGTCTAGAGCTGTTAAGATGTTATTATAGTTGTTGGAAATAGAAAGGAGTGTAGGCGATAAGGTCTTAATGGTCTTTGTCTGTAGATTCAAAGGACTGTTAAAAAAGGAATCGTTAGTGCAACTTTCACCTCTCGTGTGATATACAAGACATTCAAAGATCACACATCCGACATCTATGGTATCTGAAGGGACTACTGAATCCACAAAAGGGGAGGGAAGGCATACATATTTAGAACAGGGCTGGACAATATCGTTAGTAAAAGGATTACACAATCCCTCCAACTTAGTCAGGACATCATCAATCGAATTACCACCTGGGGAAGGGATAGGTTTTGTATATCCAAGGGAGCATCCTAGACTATTTAAAGGACCCACATCATTTGTACCTAAACCAGACCACACACCAGACTCTTCAAATTTCTTCAAAAGAAGGTCCCAAAAGTCATCGAAGATCTCAAGTACCCAGCTTTCATTAATTTTTAAATAATCAATCTCAGCAGATGAGAGTTTGTTGAAGAAAGATGGAAAGAAGAGTTGCATCTTACCAAGGAAGGATCTTTTATCAAAAACCTTTGAACCAAAAGTTCCCACTGGGTCTTCTGTCACCTCGAGTTGCGCTAGATCTACAATGCACTCCATTAAATCCGAGCAATTTGTTTTAAGGTGTCCAGGTTGCCAACAAGAATGGAAACAAAAAGGTTCCTTCCAGAAGTCAATAGGTTGCCTAAGGTGGGTATCCTCGATATGAATATTTATAACATTTGGCAACCCTATGTCAAGCTCAAATTCCACTAGAACCCAGGATAATCATTTATTACTCTAGCGGAGCGATTGTTCATCGAAGAAGATAAAATTCCCTATAGACTAATCAATGACTTCGAAGATTTTTTCCGACCAGAACTCGATAGGAAAGTCAGGCAGCAACATCCATAGGTACCTTTTCTTGAATCTCTCAGAAAGTGGGTTAAAACCCGGACACCACCTTTATTCTTCGATGTGCTACTGGCCTGGCGATGTTTTGCCATTTTGTTAAGTGATAGCCTGTATCTTTCCTAGATGCTCTCCAAATAAAATTTGCAATGAGTTGTTGAATTCTGTGACATATGGAAGAAGGAACCTTGACGAGACTAAGGCAATACATAGGGAGGCTTTGTAACACATATTTTAGCTAATATAATTCTACCTCCCATAGACAGCCATCAGAAGGACCAGTTCCCAATCCTTTTCTCAACTTTTTGGATCATCCATTTCCAATCTGACACCTTGTAGTTGTTAGGCTTTAAATAAAAACCCAGATATTTCATTCCATCATCAATACTAGAAAATTGTGTATTGAATGCTTCTTGGATTCTATGTAATAACCCTGGGTCAATATTTTGTGCAAGGAAGCACGACTTTTGACAATTAACTTCCATACCAGAGGCAAGACATATTTTTTAAAAAAATGTTTGAAACTCCATCTAGTCCTCGAAATTGTCGATGCCTAAAATAAGAACACTGTCAACAAAGAATATGTGGGAAATAAAAGTTTGAGTAGCCACTTTGATACCATGAAACTTCCTTACCTCCACTACCTTCTGCATTAGTTTGCTAAAGAACTTGACAACCAAGAGGAATAATAAGGGGGAAAGAGGAAAGCCTTGTCGCAGACCTCAATAGCTCTTAAAAAAATCAGTGGGTGTGCCATTTATCAAGACAACCATATTGACTGAAGAGACACATGCCATGATCCACTGGGTAAATTCCCATTTTAATCCAATTTGAATTAACATCATCTGAAGAAAATTCCAACTTACTTTGTCATATGCCTTCTTAAAGTCCAACTTAAGAACAATAGAGTTTACCTTCTTAGTCTTTGCAGTGTGTAAACACTTTTGGGAAATCTCTACTGCATCAAAGATCAATCTATCTTTGAGGAAACCAAACTGCTTAGATGAGATACTTGTAGCCAACTTTTCCTTCATCTGGTTTGCAATGATTTTAGAGATTACTTTATACACAAAATTATGTATGGAAATGGGCCTAAAATCATTAAAAGTTTCTGGCTTACTCACCTTAGGGATTAGGGAAAATAAGGTATCATTGAGAGCTCTCAGAATATGACTTGAATATATGAATTCCTCAACTGCCCTATGAATATTCTCCCCCATAATGTCAAAGAAATCCTGGAATATTTCTTGTGTCCACCCATCTGGACCAGGGATTTTTTCCTTTGTCATTTTATTAATTGTTTCCTTAACTTCCTCCAAAGTGGCAGGCTTGCCTATCTCATCACTTTCATCATCATTGAAAAACCTAGGCGCATCCTTAAGGACACTAATCTGATTACAAGTATCCTCTGCCACTATTGCACTGTATTGTGATTGGAAATGTTTAAAAGAAACCTCTTTTATATCTTTTTAAGAAGACTTGATGCATCCATCCTCATCTGCAATATCCCATATAGTGTTTTGACATCTCCTTTGTGTAGCTTATTTATGAAAAAAATTTGTATTTTTTTCACCCTTCTCAATCCAAATAGCCTGAATTCTAAGTCTCCGAGTAGACTCTTCCGCTTTGAGTAACTTATCCTTTTTTTGTTTAAGGGATCTGAGAAGATTCAATTCTTCTAATGCGAACACCTGTGAAGGACATTTCTCAAAAATCTCTGCCATTTTTTGTTCAATACATAATAGCTCAGAGTGATTTTGTATCTTTTTGTTAAGCTGCCAAAGGACGACAACGTTCTTTAACTTCTTCAATTTTGCACACAGAAGGTGGATCGAAGAACCGTCAAACCAATACTCCATACATTTCCAAGTGGTTCTAATTAGGGAAGAAAATCCTGTATCAGTAATCCAAGTGCTATTAAATTTGAAGGGAGAAGCACCTTTATGAACATCCTTCTCATACTGCAAACATATCGGGTTATGATCCGAGATAGTGGAGTTTATGGTCCATGATCTCATTTTACAATGGCTGTCGAGAAAGGATTCATCAATAATAAAATGATCCAATCTTTTCGCAACTCCATTGGAACCAACTCTTCCATTTCTCCATGTAGGTGTCATTTTGTTAGGTTGTATATCCACTAACCTAGTAGCTTGGATAATATTCAAGAAGTAATCTGCAAGAGGATCACTCCTAGCCGAATTTCCCCACACCTCCTGGGCATAAATGGTAAAATTGAAATCACCTCCAACTATAAGGCCCTCTTCACTCAATAAACCATAATCCACAAGGGGTTGCCATAAAATTTCTTTGTCTTTATAAGGAGCATAGAAATTAGACAGTTTTAGATTTTCAGAAGAGTCTTTGATTCTCCCCTCTAGAAATATACCTTCATTAGTGCCAAGTGCAAAAATCTCAGCATAAGTTGGGTTCCACCCAGACAATAAACCACCCGAACGACCATTTGGGTCTATATTGACACAGTTCCACAATAAAAGACATTGGAGAAAAAAGATTTTTTCCTTCTCATCATCCACTAAGCTTTCTTGTAAGAAGATGACATTTGGGTTAACCTATTTCAAGAGAAGTTTGAGGGAAGCGATTTTGGTGGGTCCCCCAAACCCATAGAGATTGAGGGAGAATATAATCATAGGGAAACAACAGAGGACAGTTGGCTTGCTCTAAGGGTCGGTCAGGAACTTCTACTCGACAAAGGGTTCAAGGAAGCAGGGCGAATAGTCTGAAAAGAACTGTCAGGTTCCAAATTACCAGAGGGAAACTCTCCAAAATGTGCCAGACTACTTGCAGTTTCCCTGGGGGTTTTTAGGAATACAAGGACGATATTTTTTTTTTTCTGATGGTCACATTTGAATGGTCTGGAGCTGTTAAGATCTTATTAGAGTTGTTGGAAATAGAAAGGAGTGTAGGCGATAAGGTCTTAATGGTCTTTGTCTGTAGATTCAAAGGACTGTTAAAAAAGGAATCGTTAGTGCAACTTTCACCTCTCATGTGATATACAGGACATTCAGAGATCACACATCCGACATCTATGGGATCTGAAGGGACTACTGAATCCATAAAAGGGGAGGGAAGGCCTACATCTTCAGAACAGGGCTGGACAATATCGTTAGTAAAAGGCTTACGCAATCCCTCCAACTTAGTCAGGACATCATCAGTCAAATTACCACATGGGGAAGGGATAGGTTGTGTATCTCCAGGGGAGCATCCTGGACTATTTACAGGACCCACATCATTTGTACCTAAACTAGACCGCACACCAAACTCTTCAAATTTCTTCAAAAGAAGGTCCCAAAAGTCACCGAAGATCTCAAGTACCTAGCTTCCATTAATTTTTAAGTAATCAATCTCATCAGATGAGAGTTTGTTGAAGAAAGATGGAAAGAAGAGTTGCATCTTACCAAGGAAGGATATTTTATCGAAAACCTCTAAACTAGAAGTTCCCGCTAGGTCTTCTATCACCTCGAGCTTCGTCGGATCTACAATGCGCTCCATGAAATCCGAGCAATTTGTTTTAAGGTGTCTAGGTTGCCAACAAGAATGGAAACATAAAGGTTCCTTCCAAAAGTCAATAGGTTGTCTGAGGTGAGCATCCCCGATATGAATATTTATAACATTTGGCAACCCTCTGTCAAACTCAAATTCCACTAGAACACAGGCTAATCGTTTATTACTCTAGTGAAGCAATTGTTCATCGAAGAAGATAAACTTTCCTACAAACTGATCAATGACTTCGAAGATTTTTGCCGACCAGAACTCGATAGGAAAGTCAGGCAGCAACATCCATAGGTACCTTTTCTTGAATCTGACCAAAAATCTATGGAGAGCCAAGAAAAGATGT
>SNQJ01S0290429.1:0-11632 GCA_010110895.2 Picea sitchensis | reverse complement strand
GAGAGCACCAACTCTCATAGAATCCCAACACCCACTGGGTGGAAGCACCAACTTCCAATCTGTCTCAGCACCAACTGAGTGAAGGCACCAACCTTCAAATTCTACAAGCACCCACTTGCAGACAGAGGGATAAGTATCCCCTAGCACCGCCCTGCCACCCTGGTTTTCTAGCTACAAATAGAAGGAAGCTCCAACTCCCTGAGTTCAAGCACCAAATTGAACCTTGAGGACAACAGTCCTCCCTAGCACCATCCTACCGCCCTTAATTGCGAGAATAAAATCTTGCTCAAACCAATTTTCTTATTCTGATATAGCTTGCTTACCATTTCTGCTATTCTTCTCTGCCTTAATCATCTCTGATCTTCTTGACTGCTTAGCCATGAATCCTGTTTTATTGTCTTTGATCTGCTGCTCTGCTTCACCTTTTTCTGTTGCGCATTCTCAACTTTTCTCTTCTTCGCATATTCTCCTCTGCCACTTTCGCACTTGCAAAGCTCCCTCCCTCTCTCTTCAATAGCAGCGTCCAATCTCTGTTTCAGCGCATTATATGGTTTTTGCACATGCAGAGATCTTCCTAGATTTTCTCAATTGACTCTTCGCATGCCTCTTCTTTACTGCAGTTTCTATTTTCAATTCTTTATCTGATTTTCACATGCCACCTCATGAAACGGCGTTTCACTACCAGTCATAACTGTCTGTCTAATTTTAGAGTGATAAACAAAAAAATCATGGGATACGCAGATGTACAACCACCGTAGGATCTTCTTCTTTGAATGATCTGAGTCGTCAGATCTACTTTCTGAAGAAAGCCTTATCACCCCGTTGCTTCGAAATTCGCATTCGCATGTTGGGTTCATTTACGCCTTTTACCTCCTCTCATCTACTCCGAACTCCAAGTCCGAATGTCTCGCCATTCGCATTCGCGGACATGGATTTCCACATGTGCTCTTCTCATTTACTCCGAACTCCGAGTCCGAATGTCTCTCCATTCACATTTGCGGACTTGGCTTTCCATATACACTCTTTCTCAGTTCTACGAACCCCGAACTCCGAATGGTCATTATTTGCATTCACGGATTTCCTTCTGCCTTGCACTCCCTCTTCTGCACCTTTCTCCACCGTTAGATCTGAGAGCGGTTTGATCTACACCGTTGCGCTATAGCCATGCACTCCTTTTTCTGAAGCATTCTCCATCGTTAGATCTGAGCGAGGGTTGATCTCCACCGTTGCGCTATAGCCATTGGGTCTTTAACAAAGACCGCTTCTTTTTAGCTTTGAACGGGACCCACTAACTGTTCGGGTTCACATTTCTCGTTTCGAGCTTTTGCCTTGCGCACTTCTCGGCTCTCCGAACTCTGAACCCCGAATGGCTCGTATTTTGCCATCGCAGATTTGGCTTCTTCTTTGCACTTGCGCTCCTCTCGACTACCCCGAACTCCGAATCCTGAATGCTCACACTTCGCATTCGCTGCTTCCACTCGCACGCATTTCCATCCTTCCGAAACCTTGATCCCCAAACACGCGATCACCATTGGATCTATTCCTGCCACGCCTCCGAGACCATGACCACCATTCGATTGACCTCAACCTCGAACTCTACTTTGACTAGATCTTCCCTTTGTCATTCTTTGTCGATTGACCTCCTTAGACTGCGACTAGTTCTTTCGCTCGACCTCGACCATCTTCCTATCAGGTCGACTACCCTTCATCACTCCGCTTGGATATTGCTCTATCATCATCTAGCTTCTTCAGTCGACCATCTTCCTATCAAGTCGACTAACCTTCATCACTCCGCTTGGATATTGCTATGTCATCATCTAGCTTCTTCTGCCATAGACCTCCTTAGACTGCGACTAGTTCTTTCGCTCGACCTCGACCATCTTCCTATCAGGTCGACTACCCTTCATCACTCCGATTGGATATTGCTCTGTCATCATCTAGCTTCTTCATTCAACCATCTTCCTATCAGGTCGACTAACCTTCATCACTCCGCTTGGATATTGCTCTGTCATCATCTAGCTTCTTCTGCCATAGATGATTGCCATCAATGACAACCTTGACATTCTGCATCCTCTCTGCTATTGCCATATTTCCAACACATACGACTAATACCATGATTTTGGGGGAATCCCATCATCCCTGAATAAATTAACCAACCGCTGCCATAAATGTTCAATCAACATGGTTGATTTTTCCCACGAATCACCACCACCTTTGCAAAAATACCAACAAATCTCCTTCCATTGTTATCATGTGCTCATGCATGCTGAAGCTCTTGGGTCTGTGTTGGGAATTTTGAACCTGAAACTCCTTTGAAATACTATAAAAACTAATTACACAAAAGAATGTTCAACATGGGAGGATTTTCAGTCTGTCATGAACCCATAACCCTCGAGGCCCTACGTTGGTGCCCAAAAGTATACAAAATATTTGAAGACGTAGGGTGGGTAGCATATTCCGAGTAGTTGGACGGTTTTTATAGTAATATTTCCCTAGAATTCGCCAATAATTAACCATTCACATGTTAGAGGTTTGGAGATTAGTGTAACATAGGTGGTTATATCCTTTGTTATGGGGCTTCCCAYGATTGGCAGAAAAATGGYTTGGAAAAAATACAACTATTCCTAATGCAAAGACCAATTTCTTGGAGGARGGAGAGCAAGTGAAGCCTAGAGGATGTGGCATAGTAATAGAGTMTTTACCTCAACCTTTGGACTAGGTTGATGTTTTCTTGAAGAAATATATTACATGTGAAGGTAGGTACAAGGTTTTTTACACATATGATTTTGTTCTGCTATCACACCTTCGTCATGGCTCATTGATAAATATGCCTTATTATCTRTTAGAATATTTGCATAATATGGCACATTGTGTAAGATAATCTTGTTTTCCCCAAGTTTYTGTCACACACCACTATCTCATAAAATTAATAGTGCTRAGAGCCTTGGAACTACAAAACCAGACATGGGCTCAATTCATTTCCAGGGGATCAATATAAGTTGATGAAAATGATGGAAATGAATCAGAAGAGGAGGTAGGAAGTAGTGATAGGAGTATTTCAGGTAGGTAAAGAGAGGAAAAAGAAGGAATTAATGAAGAGTTGAGACAATATAATGTTGTTGGAGAACTAGGACATGGTAGTGGTGATGTAGAAATGAGTGATAGCCCTGGAGTTGTGATTGTAGAAGATGTACATATGGAAGATATTGGAGTGAAAATGAAGGAATCTCTGCACCAAAATCCTAAAAAATCACCTACCATTATAACAAAGGAAAATGAGAAGTTGATAGAGGAAAATGAACCATCAAAACACGAAAGAGGGGATACAAAAAAATAACCGAGTGTGGAAGAACCTATGGCAAAAATGAAGGAAGGATCAGATACAAAGATGCCTTTTGGAGATATAGTGACGGAATTAAGTGTGGAGAGGTCACCATCACCTGAAATGGCAGAAAATACACCAAACAAGATTCAGGAGGTTGTTACAGTGATTCCAAGTGAGAATGTAATTTATTTGCAGGAAGAATCATTTGCTTTGCATGGTGATTCTTCCCATGTTTCCCTTGATTATGAAGTTGAAATCGTCTCAGAGAAACCTCCCCAAACAATGCCAAAGATATTAAGGAGGAAGAGGCCATTACCACCATTTCCATCAACTTTACCAAGTACAAGGAGAAGAACCAAGGCTGATGTCACAATAGAAGCAACTAAACTGAAAATGGCAGAAATTGAGATTCATGTGCTATGTCCTCTTTCACACATTGTTACACAAGAACCAGTGGGTGATGATCAACAACAAGAAGTTTTCACTGTAATAGAAGAACCAATTCACAACCTGATAGAAAATCAAAGAGCTGCTGAAACATAAGAACCTGTTGTTGAAATAGGTACACTACTACATATTGAAAAAATTGCGACGATCACTTGCGACGAAAGTACTCTTTCGTCGCAACATTCAAGAGAAAAAGTTCAATTATTGATTTTTTTTCTAAATCCACCCCGTATTCGTCGCTATCTTGATGAATGTACTTTGTCTAAATGATGCAGGAGCATCTCTCCACGTCAGCCAACCAACCATCCAACCACGTTAGTGAATTCAAATCGCGTGATGAAGAGAGGCTCAGTCCTCGTTTGAAATCTGAATTCAATGTAATTAAATGCTTAAGCTGGTGAGCTGTGAAGTCGTACCTTTGTGCAGGCATAAGTAGGTAGGCCTTTAATGTTTTGTAAGGCTGAGATCTAGATCCGATTCTGGACTAGACAACCCATTCAATGTAATTGAATAGGGTAGGTAGATTGGAGGGAAGAGATCAAAGAGCCTCCTCATGTAAAAGATGAATTGTATCTCTTAGGAGAGTTAGTGGAATGAGAAGAGAATCTGCGAGTAGAGAGCAGAAGAGAAAGAGTCGAGACCTTGTTACAGGCCGTGCTCATGAACACCTTGTAAATACAGGCATTTTCCATTTTAATATAAACAGAAGCAGTTTTTCCTGCATGTATTTTTTGTGTTATGTGGATGTCTGTGAGTGTTCTCTATATGCTGTAGGTTTGCATTTGCAGGAGTGTGTTTGATTTTCAGGCTTGAGTTTCTTTGTGGTTTCATGCCAAGAGGGCGTGACAGAGTACTGCAGTCTCTGGATACCAGTGCACTGAGGCACTTCTGAACTCTGTGGATTCAGACAAAGACGTGCCAGGTGGGCACATAGCTAAAATCAACAACTCAGGGAAAGACCTATGAGGTTGATGAACACCTCAGGAGGCAAGGTTTTGTAGGAGATACATAATTGCAGACATAAGCTCTGAGGAGTTCTGTGAAGCTCTGCCAAGTGGGAATTGAGCATATGCACAGTGGCGCATTGGGAAGAACTCTGCTGTGAGTTCTTAAGAAGTCAGAATAACTGAGGATTCTGAGAGCTCTGCCAGGTGGGCATTGAGCGGGTGCATAGGTGCACAGGATACAGGACTGTTGGATGTTCTGTGAAAATATACTCTACCAGGAGGGAATTGTGTAAGTGTGCAGACAAAAGAGAAGAGAACTCTTTGAGTTCTGGAATTTAGAGGAAGAATCCACTGAGGGATCTTCACAGGGTTGCTGAACACCCTGCAGACTCAGCAAGAAGTTGCTTGAGGCAGAGGATAGCCAGGAGGGAATCCAAGTATTCTCCATATGTGGGAGAAAAAGGATAGAATTCCTTAGGGGTCTGAGTACCTGGAGAAGCTCAGAAGAGATAGCACGTTGCGCGAGGACTCTGCAAGGAGTGCATAAGTCAAAGAATCCTTTGAGGATTCGGGAGTAAAAGCTCACGAGGAACAACATCGTGGAGAACTTAAGCAAGGCTTAAATCCGAGAGCTCCCAGAAGAAAATAGACAAAGGTCAAGGTCTCTGAGTTTTAAAAAAAAATCTTCCAAGTCTCGGAAGACAGTGTGCAAGCTCAGGAGGGAAAGCAACAACAACCGTCAGATTGGTTGGAGAAAAGAGATCTGGACCGTTGGTTTCCATGTCTAGGAAGCATCAGAGCGAGCGCACAGAAGAGGAGATCGTCAGTCATTGGATCTCACTCAGATACCCGTCAACCGTTGGATCGGGTGAAGATGTGCGGAGTTTAGCCTCTGGAGGAGCGCACAGGAAGAACGGATCTTGACCATGGGATCTTGATCTAGAGACCCAACAACCGTCGAATTTGTCAAGAGTTGCACAAGGTTTACCTTCATGGACAACAAAGGTGAAGTCCCGAAAGGATTGACTTATCGGGATATCGGAAATCGAGATATCGGAGTTCTCGAGGTTGAGAGATCAAGGCTTTATAAGTCCCGAAACAACAAAAGAATCGCAACCGTTGATTTGAGGAAGGACGCGTGTTGCACGATCGTCCAATTCGGAGATCCGAGCATTGGTATTCGTTGAGGCGAGAGTCCCGAAACAGGCATCGGGATATCGGGACTTCAACGATTGGGATATTGGGAGTCTCGAGGATAGGAGATCAGGGATTTCCATGGGAAAAATCTTGGAATCGATCTGAGCCATCCGTTTGTGGGGATACATGGCAGAGATCTAGCGACCCATCGGTATATCGACTACCGGGGTTTTGAGTTGACTGAGGATTTCTGTCATCGGGGTATCGAAAACTTTGAAATCACGAGATCGGATCTGGACCATCCATCTTGAGGAGACACATGGCGAAGATCTCGATTATTGGGGAAAGTCCCGATAGAAAGTCAAATCGGCACATTGGGGTTCGATGTTTTCGCGAATCCTGAGGGAAAAACTTTCGGAGAATCAGAATTCGTGAAATTGCAAGAGGCAATCAGGACCGTCCATCTTAAGGGGACGCATGGCAGTGATCGAAGCCTTTGGGAAAGGCCCCGATAGGAGAATCACATCGGGTAATCGGGATTCAGAGAATCAGGAATCCTGATGACAAGAGGTTTGTGCATTTCGGCATTGCGATGTCTGAAACCCCGACGAGGGAATAAGGCTTCGGTCTTATGAGAAGTGGTCATGTGGACCAAAGCCTAGCTAGGAGGAGCTAAGGCGGGAAAAACCATTTCGACATTTCGGAGATTCGGTGATTGGGAGATTGCGGGGATAGAGGTTCATGACATCGAGGATCGTGAAACCTCGAAACCTGAAATTACATCGGGAAAGTTCACGGTTAAGTGCAGAAGAACCGTGCAGGTGAGTAGAAGGACCTATGGATCGGGTTTTCATCGGAGATTCCAGAAGGGAATCGAAAGAGCCGCTCCAGCTCGAGGGTAAAATTAGAACGATCCTTAAGACCGGGAGGTCAGCGCAGAGGCCTTTGCTGAGGCAGAGGGTGCGACCTGCATTAGTTTGGTATCATAGCCTGATTCTTGTCTGTATATTTAAGGCGAGGGAGGCATAAGAGGTAAAGAGCACTCTGATACACATCAAGTGGTATCAGAGCTAGAACTTTGTTTGTATATTTCAAGCAGAGGGAGAGAAGAAAAAAAGAAGACAGATTTCTGGAGACTCTGTAAGGATTTGTTTGCAGGAAGGAAACAATCAAGAAGGCAGTGAACAGGACTGTAGGATGAAGCTGGAAACACTCGGGGTACAGAGTGACAACAACAGGTTTTCTAGGAGATAAAATAGGGACAACAACATGGCTACTGAAGGCCATGGATTTGCTGGAAGAAAGGACCTAGAGCTGATGAGTGATGCAAAATGGGATGAAGAACTCGCTGAGATGAATGCGAGACTGGATGAAATTGCAATTGAAATGAGGCAGGATAAGAGGTTGAGATGGATGCATGAATGGCCCATGAGGAAGGCAAAAGCGAAATGTCCAATCAAGGAGTTGATGGTCAGAAGACAACGGAGGCTGTTAAGGGGATGGTTGAGGTATGCGGAAAACCTCAATGGACCTTAGGAAATGGTTCAGGTATGCGAACCAGAGACTGGGTACATTCTTGGTGAGGAGAATGAATTGGGATCAGCTGAAGATCTCAAGGACTGCCAAGAGGGAAGAAAGGAAATTCCCAATTGCCAGGTGGGCAACGAGTTGAGATCACTGTGGGATCTCATGGACTATCATGAGGACAACCAGGGAATTTCACATTGCCAGCTGGGCAATGAAATGAGGTCGCTGTGATATCTCACAGACTGCCAGGAGGGCAGCGAAAGGTTTCCAGTTTTCCAGGTGGGAAAGGAAACATAGATGGAATCAGTTGATCTCATAGTCTGCCAGGAGGGCAGTGAACAGATCCCATATTGCCAGGTGGGCAGGGATGAGAAGATGGGACTGTCTGAGAGTCTCATAAATTCAGAGATGGATTTAGATCAACAGATGCAGCTGACAGACAAGGAGGATTTGAGAAGCCTTATGATGATTGGGGGAATACAAATATTCCTACCACTTGCCCAGGAGGAGGTAGAAATTTGTGTTGTAGGTGTGACAACAATAGAAGGACAACTAGTTGAGACTGTCAGGGGAGAAGGATTGGAGCAGATATCTGAAGCTACCCAAGCAACAAAAGAGGAAAATGAGCATTCTAAGGAATGGCTCAACACTTTCAGCCAGGAAGCTGAGGAAGATGTAGCACTGAAGCTGACAGCAGAAGATAAAGTTCTCACTACATGGGAGATGGAGCTAGAGATGATGGAGGATTGGCTGAACAATCCAGAGCCAGCAAGAGAACTGGTAGAAGTTGAGCTGTTAGAGAAGGTGACTGAACAGAAGGTCAGTCAGGAAGAGACTGCAGAGCTGAAGTCTACAACAGAGTGGCAACTTGAGGCCACAGATGAAGATGAAGAAGGAGGAATGGGAGATCACAGTGATCTGCCCATGTGCAAAAAAAATTTGCAGCTGAGGAGACTGCAAAAATAGGGCCAGCCACTAGAGCAGTGGGACGCAGTGGTCGAGGAAATCAGAAGGATGATGTTAAGGTCAACATATACTACTAGCAAGGAGAAGTTGGGCAGAAAGGCAGTAGAAGCAACAACAACAACGCAAAAGTAGCAACGAAAGCAACAGGAAGATGGAGCAGATGAACAACTCCAGAGGATGATTTGGGATCCAGGAGGATTTCAACATCAGAGATGGGAATCTCATGAGTAGGAGCTCATGAATTTTGCAGCTGGGGAGTATGATGCAAGAGCATCTCTCCACATCATCCAACCAGCCAACCAACCACGTCAACGAAATCGAATTGCGTGATGAAGAGAGGCTCAGTCCTCGTTTGAAATCTGAATTCAATGTAATTAAATGATTAAGCTGGTGAGATGTGAAGCCATGCCTTTGTGCAGGCGTAAGTAGGTAGGCCTTTAATGTTTTGTAAGGCTGAGATCTAGATCCGATTCTAGACTAGACATCCCATTCAATGTAATTGAATAGGGTAGGTAGATTGGAGGGAAGAGCTCAAAGAGCCTCCTCATGTAAAAGATGAATTGTATCTCTTAGGAGAGTTAGTGGAATGAGAAGAGAATCTGCGAGTAGAGAGAAGAAGATAAAGAGCCGAGACCTTGTTACAGGTCGTGCTCAGGAACACCTTATAAATACAGGCATTTGCCATTTTAATATAAACAGAAGCAGTTTTTCCTGCATGTATTTTCTGTGTTATGTGGATGTCTGTGAGTGTTCTCTATATGTTGTAGGTTTGCATTTGTAGGAGTGTGTTTTATTTTCAGGCTTGAGTTTCTTTGTGGTTTCATGCCAGGAGGGCGTGACAGAGTACTACGGTCTCTAGATACTAGTGCACTGAGGCACTTTTGAACTCTGCGGATTCAGACAAAGACGTGCTAGGTGGGAACATAGCTGAAATAAATAACTCAGGGAAAGACCTATGAGGTTGTTGAACACCTCAGGAGGCAAGGTTGTGTAGGAGATACACAATTGCAGACAGAAGCTCTGAGGAGTTATGTGAAGCTCTTCCAAGTGGGTATTGAGCATATGCACAGTGGCACATTGGGAAGAAATTTGTTGTGAGTTCTTAAGAAGTCAGAATCACTGAGGATTCTGAGAGCTCTACTAGGTGGGCATTGAGCGGGTGCATAGGTGCACAGGAGACAGGACTGTTGGATGTTTTGTGAAAAGATACTCTGCTAGGAGGTTATTGAGTAAGTGTGCAAACATAAGAGAAGATAATTCTTTGAGTTATGGAATTTAGAGGAAGAATCCACTGAGGGATCTTCACAAGGTTGCTGAACACCCTGCAGACTCAACAAGAAGTTTCTTGAGGTAGAGGATAGCTAAGAGGGCATCCAAGTATTCTTCATCTGTGTGAGAAAAAGGATAAAATCCCTTAGGGGTCTGAGTACCTGGAGAAGCTCAAAAGAGATAGCACGTTGCGCGAGGACTCTGTAAGGAGTGCAGAAGTCAAAGAATCCTTTGAGGATTCAGGAGTAAAAGCTCAGGAGGAACAACGTCATGGAGAACATAAGCGAGGCTTAAAGCTGAGAGCTCGCAGAAGAAAATAGACAAAGGTTGAGGCCTCTGAGTTTTGAAAAAAAAATTCTTCCAAGTCTCAGAAGACAGTGTGCAAGCTCAGGAGGGAAAGCAACAACAACCGTCATATCGACTGGAGAAAAGAGATCTGGACCGTTGGTTTCCACGTCCAGGAAGCATTAGAGTGAGCACATAGAAGAGGAGATTGTCATTCGTCATATCTCACTCAGATACCCATCAACCATTGGATCGGGTGAAGACGTGTGAAGTTTAGCCTCTAGAGGAGCGTACAGGAAGAACGAATCTTGACCGTGGGATCTTGATCCAGAGACCCGAAAATTGTCGAATTTGTTGATATTTTCACGAGGTTTACCTTCGTGAACAACATAGGTGAATTCTCGAAAGGATTGACTTATCGAGATATCGAAAATTAGGATATTGGAGTTCTCGAGGTCGAGAGATCGAGGCTTTATAAGTCCCAAAAAAGAGAAAGAATCACAGTCGTTGATTTGAGGAAGGACGCGTGTTACGCGATCGTCCAATTCGGATATCCGGGCACTGGTATTCGTGGAGGCGAGAGTCCCGAAATAGGCGTCGGGATATCGAGACTTCAACGATCGAGATATCGGGAGTCTCGAGGATAGGAGATCGAGGATTTCCATGGGAAAAATCCCGGAATTGATCTGAGCCATCCGTTTGTGGGGATACGTGGAAGAGATCTAGTGACCCATTGGTATATCGGCTACCTGGGTTTTGAGTTGACAGAGGATTTTTGTCATCGGGGTATCAAAAACTCTGAAATCACAAGATCGGATTTGGACCGTCCATCTTGAGGAGACACGTGGCGGAGATCCCGATTATCGGGGAAAGTCCCGATAGAAAGTCAAATCGATGCATCGGGGTTCAGTGTTTCACGAATCCCGAGGGAAAGACTTCCGGAGCATCAGAAGTCACGAAATCGTGAGAGGCAATTAGGACCGTCCGTCTTGAGGGGATGCGTGGCAGCGATCGAAGCCTTCGGGAAAGGCCCTGATAGGAGAATCACATCAGGTAATCGGGATTCGGAGAATCGAGAATCCTGATGACAAGATGTTTGTGCATTTCGGCATTGCGATGTCCGAAACCCCGATGAGGGAATAAGGCTGCAGTCTTATGAGAAGTGGTCATGTGTACCAGAGCCTAGCCAGGAGGGGCTAAGGCGGGAAAAACCGTTTCGGCATTTCGTAGATTTGGTGATCGGGAGATCGTGGGGATAGAGGTTCGTGACATCGAGGATCACGAAACCCCGAAACCCAAAATTACATCGGGAAAGTTCACGGTTAAGTGCAGAAGAGCCGTGCAGGTGAGTAGAAGGACCTATGGATCGGGTTTTCATCGGAAATTCCAGAAGTGAATCGAAAGAGCCGCTCCAGCTCGAGGGTAAAATTAGAATGATCCTTAAGACCGGGAGGTCAGCGCAAAGGCCTTTGCTGAGGTAGAGGGTGCGAGCTGCGTCACTAAATTAATATGGTCAATGTTCACTGCAAGCGCAACAAATATGGTCAACGTTCATTGCAAGCTCGATGAATGAACGTTAAAAGTGGCCGTTAAATATGACAAATAAATAGGTAAAAAAAAGAAATATCTTAGGTCACTGCCATCACAATTGCAACGATTGTGACCTAAAATTGAACTATAAATATTTGACGATTTAAATATGTTGCGACAATCTTGCTATAACAATGAC
>SNQJ01S0290426.1:0-10619 GCA_010110895.2 Picea sitchensis | reverse complement strand
ATAAAATCTCACAAGGCCTTCTAGCAATGCGGTCAGACAAGGTTTGATTAAATGGTAAAGAAGATAGCTATTGAACCAGATCACACTCATATAAAACAAGCACAATGGGTTTAATAACTAAAGAAATAACTTATGATCTTCAAATTAGTCAATAAATTAGTGAGATGATAGTCACATGCAGATTGAATAAGCATCAATAAAGAACATTCACTCATAAGCTAACAGAGAACAGAAAAGAGAAGTCTAACAACACAACTGAAGGAAGCCTGCAATTTTTTATAGAATAAGAATAGGTCTCTTGATTACAGTAGCAACATGTAGAACTCAATATCGAACCCTTGGTTCATCTTCTATTCTAATATTTATAGCATTACAGAGTAGTTCTAAGATCCTGAAAACATGGATCAAATTAGCTAAAAATAGTAAGTCAAAATCTGTTGCAAAATAAGTGGGATGCTTCCTCAAAATGAGGCCAATCCCAGATTTCTCTTTGTTTATTGTTGGTGCAGTGTAGAACAGCCTCCCAAGGCTACATGATGACTTTCAAATAGAGACTAAGTCGAATTTGCTGATGTGGCCAGGTGTCCTGCTTTCTGTCTTAATAAAAAATGTCCATAACCTTTGAAATAACTCCTTTCTTCATAATATGTCAAAAATAGTTGCTGGGCTGGGCCTGATAATTCATTATACATTCATTGGAAAAGATCCCGAATCTTTTTATCTCAAAAATACTTGACCTGTGTAAAAACTCGTCCAATTCTGGACACACGGGATTTCGGTGGTTATCTGAGAAAGTTCCTGGGTGAGTTATCCACCGAAAGAGCCTCTTTTCAGTGGTCAATGAGCACATCCTAGGCTCATCTAAACCACCAAAAGTTAAACTTTGAAGAAGTTACAAAATTGCAAAAATGTTTATTCTGAACCCTCTTTTAATACTCAAACTTTCTTAGATGTTGCAATCCTGGTTCGTGCAGACCTATGAACTTGTGCTGATTGTGTAGGGAGTTCTGGTACATCTATAATTGTTGTGGCTAAATTAGCCAAAGTATCCAGTCTAGTTTGTTCCTCTTCAGGTGCTTCAAACTTCTTTAACTTGAGCCTCAAAATCCTGAGCTGCCTGTAAAGTTTCATATTTTCTCTGATCAAATCTCTGTTTCTATCTTTGATTTTATCATGTTTTTTTCTAAGAGTTTGATTAATTTTAAATAGTTCATCATTTCTGTCAGTGAGATCTGCATTGGCCTTTTTGATCACCCTCTCTAGAACTTCCATCTCATAAATCTCTCTTAGGAGCTTATTGATCTTCTTTGTCTTACCTTTCTTAGGCCTGCTTGAGGAGGCTTCTTCTTATGGTTGCCTGTGGGTCTTTGGGGGATTTAATGGAGGTAATTTTGAATTCAATTTTGCATCCTGTTTGATCTGCAAGTTGTCCTGTGTCTTTTCCATCCCCTGTTCTGATTCAGAGTCACTATAAGGTAGATTGAGAGGGTTTTTTCCTGTGACAGGTTTTTTATCTTCAAACTGTAATTTCCTCTTGATTCCTCCTTTCTTGTTAGGTGATGCTTTTATAGAATCTCTGGTCATTGAGATTCCTTTCCTCCTCCTGTGACTACTCTTGGGAGTCGGATATTTTATGCCTCTAGCCTTATTAGCTTTTATCTCTGAAGGTATTTCTATTTGAAACTCATTCCAAAACAAAAATAAACCCCACTCAGGTTGTTTCCTCTGCAGAGCTTCTCTCACAAGGAGGGTAATCAGCCCCTGATGTGATAATCTGCTTACAATTTTAGCAGGCTGGGCTTTCACCTGTCTTGCCATCTTAGTTAGGGTTTTATGAAAGAAGTAAGGCATGTTTATGTGTTCTCTTCCTGTGAAATGGTTCAGCAGTTTAAAATGGTAATACATTACCCTGTTGTAGAGCCCCTCACAGGTGATATACACTAAAATCGCCCTAAGCAGGAATTGCCACTTTGGCTCCAGATAGGACATGGGAATATCCTTCTTCCAAGTCAAAGATTTATGCACTGGTAACAAATACGACTTGAATTCAACATTCGAAGGTGAGGAGGTTTTAAACCAATAGTCCCCCGTTCTGGATAACCCTGTGTATTTGGCAATAGTTGCTTCATCTATAAGGAACTCCTCCCTGCCTATTTTAGCAATCCTTCCATCATAGGAAAGGGTGAATTCTTCGGCCACTTGTTGGTGAAAGGTTGTCAACTTCTCACAGTATGTGAAAACTCTTGTCTGTTTGAAACACTTTGCGACCTCTGGATGAGCTTCAAAATACCACATGCCATCCACTTCGGATCTCAAAGAAGGACTCTCTTTTGACATGACTCGATACTGACTGTACCTGAAACTGTGAGAATCGAAATGTTTGGGAGGCAATGGCTCTGGGAACTAGGAATACAGTCGATACCACTTATGAAAAACCAGTGGAATCGGGTGACAAAAGCATAGGATTAATGAATTCAATAAAACACTGACCCATTCTCGGATGACAATCTAGCTGAGGAATGTCGAAACTTCAGATTTTTGGAGGCAAATGTATTTCTGAGACTTTGAAAGAGATTAGTTTCCGATCTTACCTGATAACCCGACTAGGTTTCCTTGACTCGGGATGCTTGCTGAACTAGGAGACACTTCGACTATCGCCGGAGAACGCGGTATCAGGATTTTGAAAATATGGTTTGCTGATAGGATCGCGGGCTTGTGATTTTCTTCAGCGATATTTGAGATTCATTATAACTCATCAAGTTTTCAGATGAAGGAATGACCTGGTAATGATGGCTGGTGTACTTGTCAGTGAAATGGAGGGAGCTCCGTGCAATCATATCTACCAATAACCGCTCTGCGTGGATTTGAAAATGATGAATGCAATGGATAAGACACAGGTGCTTCTAACCTTTCGGATGGACGCCACGAATGTGCATCATCTCCCGCAATGCGAGATTTCGGTGGTTTGTATTTCTAATCATTGCGCTGCTTTTTGACATCTGTCTCGTGCGAAAGCACGAGCTTTCGTTTTTCACGTTCAAACACTTTCGACGATTTCTTGTCTTCTGCTTTGACCCCTTATCTGATGAAAATGAAAACTTTCAGTGGTTAATGAGCACAGTGGAGGCTCACCTAAACCACTGAAACCTGATATTTTTCCAATTTCTTGACCGAACCAAAATCAACTTGTCTTTTGAGATTATTTTGGAAATACAAACTCTCTAACCTATTGATAGAAATTTAGAAATCAAATTTAGAAACCAACCTATCATCTAAAAATCAAATAAAATTCACTAATTTATTGGAGGAGTTAACACTGGCTCCTATTGGGGATGAACACCTCCCTTTGAGGTTTCAAGAACCATACAATCAATGCCTTTACTGGAAAAGAACCTAAAAACTAAACTATCTGCTACTGTTTCCATTGGGCATGGAGTTATTGAAAAACAAAAACTAAGACTATTTTTACAATGTCTAGGCTTTGCAGCCTTAGACGAAATAAAGTTTTAGAAATCACCTGTTTACCGGGCCACTGAACACTTCCTCACCCTCTAGATTCTGCAGAATGAAAGTGTTATTGTTTTGAAACTGAGTAATCATAAAAGGGCCTGTCCATAAAGAATCGAACTTGCCAAGCTTGCCTTTCTCCTGTCGAAGAGCATCCCACTTTAGAACCCAGTCATCGATCTGAAAACTGTCCACCTTCACCTTTCTGTAAAACGTCTTTTTGATTTGCATCTGATGTGCTTCTGATCTATCCACTAACTGTTCGTGAGATTGCTGCAGTTCCACCAAATCCAACATCCTTCTCACCATGTCATTTTGCTCAGTCTGTTCTTCCTGAAAGAACTTAGCCACAGGAAAAACTAACTGAACAGGAAAGATAGCATCAGTCCCATAAACCAACTTGAATGGGGAAGTTCCTATAGATTTTTTAATAGTTACTCTGTCTGCCCACAGAGAAAATTTCAATTTGGAATCCCAATTCTTTTTATTTTCTTCTAACAGTTTTCTTATGATTTTGATCAAGCTCTTATTTGATGATTCAACCAAGCCATTACCTTGGGGATAGTAAGGAGTAGAGTGTACAAGATGGATTCCCATTGACTCGCACATGTCTACCAATGCTTATGATTTAAACACTGTTGCGTTATCTGCCACCAACCTCTTGGGACATCCAAATCTGCTCAGAATATTTTCATAGAGGAACTTCATGACTACCTGGTGTGTAGCATTCCAGGTGGGGATCGCCTCTATCCATTTTGTGAAGTAATCGGTAGCTACCAAAATCCACTTGTGTTGACCACTGGATGAAGGATTTATTTCACCGATAAAATCTAAACCCCACTGCTAGAAAGGGCCATTTACCACAATAGGCCTCAGGGGTAAATATTTCAGCTGTTGCTTACTGGTAAATCTTTGGCATTTGTCGCAAGATTTGACGAATGCACACACATCTACGAAGAGGAAAGGCCAATAATATCCGACCCTCAGGATCTTATGGGCAGTAGTATTCCAGTAATGATGACCACCACAAACGGCTGAATGAAACTGATGGGTCACTTTGACAGACTCTTCTTTATCTAAACACCTGAGAAGCAGACCAACAGGGTCCCTCCAATATAACAGATTGTTATAAATGCAGAATTTGATAGCTTCGAGCTTGAGATCTCGAGCTTGAGTCAAACTGAGTTTAGGAGGAACTTTAAGATTTTGCAGAAAATGTATGATGCCAAAATACCATTCACAGGAGGACAAGTGCTCTGCCACTTGCTGACTGTCATGCTGCCCTTCCACTGCCAAATCTGTCTGTGAATTTACTGAAATTTCTGCTATGAAATTAATATCCAGCAGCTTATGATTTTCCTCCACTAAAAGCTTGGCGAGTCCCTGGACTTTTACCAGTTTGGTGGGATTTACTTCAATATTGAACTCAATCATCTTTGCAATCCATCTCGCCCTTTTTTCGTCGATATTCGACTTAGTCAAAACATCTTTTACAGAAGACGAAGGAACATATGCGATGACCTTTGAATGAAGGATATAAATTCTGAATGATTTTAAAGATTTTATGAGAGCATAAGCTTGTTTCTCGATAGGGTCATACCTTAGTTCCGCATCCCTGAGTGTCTTTCTAAATAATGCCACAGGATGATCAAAATCTTCCTCATCTTTCTGAAGCAGGACTGCTGCCACTGTGTTATAGGAAGCAAAATAAAAGACATAGAAAGTCTTACTGTAATCTGGGCTGATCAGAATCGGAGATTTGATGATCGATTGCTTGATATCCTGAAAAGAGTTTCTTGTGCTTTCTGTCCATTTTACCTCAGCCCCTTTTTTTCAGCATGCATGTTATATGTTTGACTAATTCAGCAAAATTGGGCACAAACCTTCTAAAAAAATTTATCTTACCGAGCAGTGACTGAATGTCCTTTTTTGACCTCGGCAAGGACAGCTTTTGAATTGCCTCCACTCGTGCTGGATCAATCATTACACCTTCAGTTGAGACGATATGGCCTAAGAGCTTCCCCTTCCTTAGAGAAAACTGGGATTTCTTGGGATTCAATGAGATCGTGAACTGTCTACATTTTAAGAACACTCTTTTTAGATGTTTCAGATGCTCCTCATGGCTGCTGGAATATACTGTAATATCATCAAGGTATATGAGGATGAACTTGTCCTTTTCTCCCACAAATGTTATATCCATGGCCTTTTGGAATGTGGCCCTGGCGTTCATTAATCCAAAGGGTATCTTGGAGTACATAAAGGTCCCCCAAGGAGTGGTAAACACAGTCTTCTCTTGATCATCCAGATGGACAACAACCTGATTGTAACTGAAAAAGCCATCAAGAAAGGACATGACCTTTGCCCCTGAAATCCTCTGTAACAAGTGTTCCATCTTAGGGAGAGGATAGTTGTCCTTTTTAGAGGATTTGTTCAAGTTTCTGAAATCTACACACAATCTGACCTCACCATTCTTCTTCCTTACGATCACCAGATTGGCAATCCATTTGGAGTATCTCAAGGGAACTATGATCTTGGCATCTAGGAGTTTTTTAATTTCTCTCTCAATCACTGACAGCAAAAGGGGACTGATGGGCCTAAGTTTTTTCTTGAAAGGAATAGTGTCTTTTTCACGAGGTATCTTATGCTGAATAATATCGGGATCATAAGTCTTTAAATCACTATATTTCCAAGAAAACACATCGGAAAATTCCTTCAAAACACTACAGTATTTTGACTTCTCATCAGCAGTCAATTCAGAAGACAAATTAACAAACTTGGGCTGGCTTTTACCTCCTATATTATGCTCTTGAACAGCTGGATCTTTCTCCTTTTTGTCTGGCTTGTAAGGGACATCATTCTGATCGAACAACCTCTCCAATGGCACCAAACCTCGAGGTATGTAATTGTTGGGTAGCTGGACAATATCATGCTGACCTAATTTTTTCCTTAGCTCAGGTTCATGTGCTTCTTCTTCATTTATATTCTGCTGATCAATATGCAACTCAGAAAACTCATCCACCACTCGGAGAAATCTGTTGAGTTCATGATCATCTTCAAAAACTTTCCAATATTTGACGTTATCAGGTAAGGAGGGTCGATATTTTATTTGAATCTCATAGCTGAGCTTAGGGGGCATGGGTGGAATGAATGTGCTGGCTAAAACAGCAAGAGAATCAGCAAGCTAATTCATATCCCTTGGTATGTATGAAATTTCAAAAACAGAAAAAGAATCGCACAGCTTCCATACCTTGTCTCTGTAAGATTTTAATCTGACATGCTTATCTTGAAAGGTGTTGTTTACCTGTTGTACGATGAGGTCTGCATCTTCCAATACCTTCAAACCTTTTATCCCCATTTCTTTGGCTGAATTTAATCCCAACAACAGAGCCTCATACTCTGCTATGTTGTTGGTGGTTCTGAAGTTGAGCTTGAAAGACAAAGATATGGTATCCTTTGAAGGAGAGATAAGAACTACCCCCGCACCTGTTGATTCTTTATTGCTAGCCCCATCGAAGTACATAGTCCAGACTGCAATGTTTTCACTTTCAGCCTGTTGTTCAATAGGCTTCACTAGCTGCATAGGAGTCGATTGACCATCATCAATATGAAGGATGCATGAACCAAAATCTGTATCCACAACATAGATAGGATGATTGACGGAATTCTTTCCATCGATGATGATATAAGCAAGCTATTTTTCCCTGTAAAGTCTTTTCATTTCCCCCCCAAACACTGGAATCGTAGCATGGGACAGATCCATCTGCAATGTGCCTCCTAATCTTTTTCCCCATGAACGGGACAAAAGCAGCCCAAACTTAGGTGGAATATCAGCAACCACCATGTCCATAACCATACTCCTCATTGGTAATTGAGAAAGGTTAATAACCATATATTTGATGAGGCCGAGACATCTGACCTTTCTAGAGTCAAAGGAGAAAAGATCTCGATATGGTTTGGTGACTTCGAGCCCCAGCTCATCCATCACTGCCTTTGGCATAAGGTTATGTGATGCCCCAGAATCAAGAAGACAATTGTGAAGGATTTTGTCATGGACATTTAAGGATATGTAAAATGGTGGACAAGAATCATCACAGTCTTCTATCATAGGCCCTATGGTCACTTTAGGCTGATCATCTTGTAGGTTTATGAAATCATCTGATAGAGAGGTCCTAGGCTCAAGAGACTTTAAGATGGCTACTTTAAAGGCTTCATTCTTCATGAGTTCAGTTAAAGGCATTGGTATCTTAACCTTTTGTATTTCTGATTCAAAATTGAAAGAGAGAGATGGTCTGTCTGAAACCTTTACCTCATTGGAAGGAGCCTTAAGACTAACTTGTTCCTTGGATGGGATATGAGTTTGTTTCTTTTGCTGCTTTGTTGGAGGGGGGATTTGTTTTTCAGGAGCTGGAGGCTAATTGACAGCAACCTCTTTACTTTTTACAGGAGCAGTATCTTCTTTGTTTTTCACAGGGGCAACAATGGGTGTTTTTGGACCAACACTCTTGGATCTTAAGTTGTATCCTTTCTGATCATATGTCAAGTAGACCGCTCCTTCAGCCCCTGCCTCTTGAATTTGCTGATCCATCAAGGCTTCTTCATAGTCTACCTGAGTAAAAAATGAAGAATCATTTTCATCACCGAAATAGTTTATCTCATCTGCATCTTCGATTTCCTCGTGAGGAGGCTGTTGCTCTTCATCTAATACTGCATTTTGAAAAGGTGGTCTGACCCTCTGATCATCAACTGGATTTCTATCTCTTTGAAGGATTTGAACGTGTGGATTATTCCTTTTGTAAGGAAAGGTATTTGGATTTCTGGGGGCAAAAGCATTTGGCTCTTTTTTCCTTGCTGATTGCTGATTCTGAACCTTCAACTTTGACATTTCAGCCGTCGAACTATCTAACATCTTCGCCATCTTTTCCATTTTACTGCTAGAAGAAGAAGAGGATTCAACAACAAACTTCTTCCTCTCAGCCCTTCCTTTAAGCTTCTGAGATGCTGTAATGTTAGACTCAACCTTGAGTGCGACATCTTGCATTAAAGCAAGCGTGGTTGATTGTCTTTCTCTAAGGATAAGACAAAATTATGAATCAAAGGCAGCAAAGAATGTGATCTTTGCTGATGCATCGCTTGGTTTAATCTCTGTCGGGATCTTACCAAACATTTTATTAAATCTCTTGATGAAATCGGAGATCGACTCTCCATCATCTCTTTTCAAATTTCCAAACTCAGAAATGTAGTACAACAGATATCTTATTTATCCCCAATGCTTTAAGAATACCTCATCTAATTGTTTGATGCCAATGATTGAATTTGCTGGTATCTCTTTGAACCACTTTCGAGCTTGGCCATCCACACTCTGAACGAAAACTCTAGTCCACACATCTTCTTATGAAATATTTATGTTTTCTGTATAAGCATAAAATGATTCAATGTGTTCTTCAGCTGTATACTCCCCTGCTCCTGTAAACTTCGACATATATTTCTGGTAGTCACCTGTTGGCATGGCAGACAGGGGGTTTGGCAAGACAAGTGGGGCATATCTGTTTTCCAAGATCTGTTCCATCTTGGTCAAAGGGGAAGCCATGACAGTCTTGGTGGTTGATGCAGACGAAGAACCTATAGGAGATGATGGAGGAGATGAGGAACTTGTAGGAGATGATGGAGGAGATGAGGAACTCGTAGGAGATGATGGAGGAGATGAGTTGCCTGAGTTAGAATAGTATGGTTGCCTTACTTCACCCTGAGCAGAAGTTTCGGAAGTAGGTGGAAAGTAAGAGGCTTTATAAAACTGACTGAGCAACAAAGCTAGATTTTCTTCTCCTTCAGAAGACAGATCATGGAGAATTTCTTCAAGAACAGGCAGATTGGTGTAAGTGTGTAAAACACCTTTCGAAGGTTTGATGGGTGATGAATCAAAAGAAGATGAAGAGGAACCTTCTTTCTGTCAAGAAGATTCAATATTCAATTCTTTTGGATGGGATGAAATGTCAATCTCAAGGATAGAATCAGTAATGTTAGAAGAAAAATAAGGTTCTTCTACTTTAGAAACTTGAGATGAATTTTTTATTTCTTGGGAATTTTGGGTTTCAGCAGGGGATTCAACCAAAGACTTTTCAGATATGGAAAGATGAGTATCAGTTGGAATACCTGAATCAATTGCACTTGCAAATCCGGAAGCCTGTCTTTGCAAAGATTTTCCCTTGCTGATGATTTTCTCTGGATCAGGAACCGATGTCGTCAATGGGCCTTCTGGGTTTGCCCTGATGTGAGCTCTTTTGGGAGCCACTTAATTTCAATGGAGTCGCCAGATAGAAAATGTACAACCTGATAGTGTCTATTTCTTGTCTATCATCAAGAACTAGATCTATGTCGTCTCCCAGAGAAGTTGAGCTTCGATATTCTCTCCCCGACAACGACGCCAATTTGTTATCACTCCAGGAAACTCTCCTAGGCTGTAAGTCGTAGATGCTTGGTAACTAACTCTTTTTGGGAAATATTTTCCAAATAATGATGTGTTTTTTGGATCAAGATGAATATCTAGGGACTGGACTGTGTTTTCAAGACTGTATAGAAATATAAAATCTCACAAGGCCTTCTAGCAATGCGGTCAAACAAGGTTTGATTAAATGGTAAAGAAGATAGCTATTGAACCAGATCACACTCATATAAAACAAGCACAATGGGTTTAATAAATAAAGAAATAACTTATGATCTTCAACTGAGTCAATCAATTAGTGAGATGACAGTCACATGCAGATTGAATAAGCATCAATAAAGAACATTCACTCATAAGCTAACAGAGAACAAAAAAGAGAAGTCTGACAACACAACTGAAGGAAGCCTGCAATTTTTTATAGAATAAGAATAGGTCTCTTGATTACAGTAGAAGCATGTAGAACTCAATATTGAACCCTTGGTTCATCTTCTATTCTAATATTTATAGCATTACAAAGTAGTTCTAAGATACTGAAAACATGGATCAAATCAGCTAAAAATAGTAAGTCAAAATCTGTTGCAAAATAAGTGGGATGCTTCCTCAAAATGAGGCCAATCCCAGATTTCTCTCTGTTGATTGTTGGTGTAGTGTAGAACAGCCTCCCAAGGCTACA
>SNQJ01S0290425.1:0-10782 GCA_010110895.2 Picea sitchensis | reverse complement strand
AGTTATGTACATCATCTATAATTGAGCACCAACTCAATGTGAGGCTACTACCTCTATTTTACAAGCTCCAACTTGTTTGAGAGCACCAACTTGTTTGAGAGCACCAACTCTTTGGTTTCTCTAACACCCACTAGAAGGAAGCAACAACTCCCTAAGTGTTCCAGCACCTACTGGATGGAAGCATCAACTTCTAGTCACACAGGAACCAACTTGTATAACAGAGAACAACTGTTCTCCCTTGCACCACCCTGCCACCCTGGTTTTTCTGGCTACAACCAGATGGAAGATACAACTCCCTGTGTTCAAGCACCCACTTGAACTTCTGAGGACAACAGTCCTCCTTAGCACCTCCCTACCACCCTTATTACAAATAAATGATTGAATAACCAACAACACAGATAAATCAATTCTTACCACTTCTTCATTGTTCTACAATTCTTCTTTGCTACACTATTCTTCTGCTCTGTTCATACTTGGCTTAACTTGCTGTCTCTTTCTATCTATTCTTTCTCTGTCCTTCTCATTCTTTTTGATATGTGCACATTCTGCTCTCTTCACCTTTTCTCTTCTGTTCAGCTTTTGTTCCTTATCTTTGAGATTTCTTCACACTGCACATACTATAGTTTTACCTTTCTACAGTTCAACTCATTTTTCAGTCAGAATAGCTAACCATACACAGTCGTCTCATATCTTCTTTTATTCACACACCACTCAGCAACTGAATCACCAACCGATCAAGAATCATGAATCAGTTTTGCTAACTGAATCGTCACTGATCAATTAACTGTGAGGTGAAACATTAGCCCTCTGATCATATTCGAATTTACCTACACCATTGAATTACAAGGAACAAAATGTCTTTGACATTTTGTATTTCGGAAACTTGTGATTTCGCATGTCACGAATTCCTGTTGAGAAGCATCTTGACTCTCCAAGTTGAGATCCCTGAAATGGATCCAGATCAAGGGTCCACAAAACTTCATAATATGATCCCTTCTTTTCCTAATTGAACGGATGACTGGATTTCTACATTTTTCCCTTCGAGTCTTCGAGACTCACAATAGTCCCTTTCGACATTTCGCGATTTCGATAATTCTTGTGATGAGATATCCTGACACTCCATTTCGCAATCCCCGAAACTTTGAAACTCCATGTCGCAATTTCGTATTTCGGCTTTTCGTGATTTTTGTGGTGAAGTGTTTTGACACTCCAAATCCCGGTAACTGAAACCTACACCAAAAGGTTTTTTTCGCATTTTGGCATTTCGGCATTCCTGTGGGGAAGTGTTTTGACACTCCAACTCTCGGTATCCGGATCTCTGAAATGGAGTTATTTCCTGGTCTGTGAAACTCTTTGTTGATGTGTCTATTTCGGGATTTCGACGTTTCACATTTCGCGACTTTGGGACTCCTGTGATGAAGAGTCTCGATTCTTGACTCCAACTCCCAGTATCTGAAACTCTGAAATGGCGTTATTTCCCGGTATGAAAAACTCTTTGTTGATGAGCTTGTTTCGGGATTTCAACATTTCTCATTTCACGACTTTGGGACTCTTGTGATGAAGAGTCTTGACTCTTGACTCCTCCAACTCCTGGTATCCGAAACTCTGAAATGAAGTCTTTTTCGATGTTCCTATTTTGGGATTTCGGCATTTCTCATTTCAGGAGTTAAAAGGTTAGAGAATTTCATTCCTTTGACTTTCCAGTCAGCGAAATGTTAATCTGTGACCACGTGTCTTTTCCAAAGATGGAAGGTCCTCCTACTTTCAGGATTTTGTAAGCCCACTTCTCCTAGCACTTTAAAGAATGTCCAGGTTCTCTTGGATCCAACGATGGTCGGACCCTGCACTCATCGGGAATTCTGAATGGGATCCAACGATCACTTGTTGAACTTGTCATTGTGATCATCATTGCGCTACTGATCTTTATCTTTGCCATCAATGAAAAACACACATACTCTGTCTCTTTCTAAAAACATGCCAACAAACTCTAACTTTATAATTACAAAAAATCATGCAACATTAGTGTGTACTATAACCAATATTCAAACAATATATATACATATATATAATTTTATATAAAATCAACAATATAAAAACAGATAATGAATATATAGCTAATTACCACGGGATGATATTCATTCGATCCCCCATCAATGTGCCCATATTTCCTATGATGTTTTGTAGCTATTGCTATTAAAATTCTTACGGGACGTGTAGTGCAACATTTTTTGCAAGGGCAATAACATCTACCATCACCCTTTTCACCCTCTTTACCTTTTTTCTCACCTCTAATATTGTGTGACATTATTCTACACAAAAATACCCTTTCAGAAGTTCTGAATTGTTGTTGTTATAGAAATTATATTGTCACAACATCTCTAATTTGAAAAATATTTATAGATATTTTTTTCGTCGCAAGAGCGATGAACGTTGACCAAGTCAATGTTGAATTTGTCAAATAGTGTAATGGTCATCATTGAATTGTCTATCTTGCGACGATATCCAAAGGTCATCGCAAGAGATACGGGAGTCAACTATCTTCACGTTCATTGCTCTTGCAACGTACAGCTGGTTTCGTCGCTCATGCAACGATAGCCAAATTTTTCGTCGCAAGAGAGACAAACGCGGGCTGGATTTATAAAAAAATTTAAAAATTCAAATTTTTATCTTCAATTTTGTGACAAAAGGTTACTTTCATCGCAAGTAGTCGTTCCAAATTTTTCGATATGTACTAGTATTAAAATATAAAAGGGACCCATTTTGAATATGCGCATATTAATGATGTGAGTTCATTAATGAGGATTTAATTAAAGAGAATACTTCAAGAAAATAATTGTACAGGAAATTAAAGAGAGAAAAAACCCTAACTACTCAAGTAGTTAGAAGATTTCATTTTAAAAAGATAAGAAGGGCTTCATCAAGGGTTCTAGAATCAGAATTATCGGAGCAGCAGGGAAGAAGATCATAGGAAGAAGAAGGTATAACCATGAATACATAGCCAAGCTTCTCATCAAGGAAAAGAAATCTCCATATTCTCCACTCTTTCTATTCTTCTACACCATTTCTCATAGCTTTATGCCTGAGTCACTGAGTTGGACACAAGGCTAATTTCTTGAGTGTTCTTCTTGTATTATTCCAAAATATTTTTCTTGTATGATCATGGAGTATTTACAACCATATACATGATTTGCAAAGATTTTGTAATGAATAACCTTTTTCATGAATAAAATCCACAAATAATTGCTTTGGGGTTGATTTCGATTATATCTTATAACTTTGAGTCTTAAGTATGAGGTGTTTGAGATTGACCTATCAAATTATTTGTTGATCTTGATAGTAGTACTCTTTTAAAATTCTTTGAGATGATCAAATTATTCTCTCCTATTTTTTGTGAATAAGACATGGATACATTTATATATGATTAATAATGTTGTGTATGTCATGTTGATCATAGAGAAATTCTGATGTTGAAAACCTCCTTCAATATTTTCTTACTGTAAAGAGACTTCTTGTTGCACATAAAGATTATATAAGGTTATTGAAAACCATTGTATTTCATAATTTCAATTAATAAAGATCCAGGGTTTGTTTCCTTAGCATTCTCCTGATCCAAGATATCATGTATATATCTTTTAGACAAAGAGGAGTACCACCTCTCTAAAAATGCATGGGTGTTCATATCCTCATGAGGTTTTTGTTTTGGTATTGACAGATTCAAGCGCCAACAGGAGGTCTAATTGTAATGTGCTTAGGAAAATGCATGTAGCCGCCACATCTCATCTCAGAGATTAGCTACCACCATTCAAGCAAGATTGTTTCATTCTGCATTTTACAGTTTCAATAGATTTATTTATTGAATAGAAGTTAAGTTTCATTGTATCTATGTTAATGTTCATTGTATATTTGTGTTAATGTTATAGATCTGTGTTTCATTTTGTTCTTATCATAAATCTGGATCAACTCTTGAGCCAATTGGTTTTCTTGTTGTTAGATTAGATTTGACTAGGGGTGTGCTCCTTGAGTCCAAGTCTAGGTCATCCTTAGGTTTAATTGGGTTTGGATTTTAACAAATTACATTCACCATGGATGAATCACCACATCGGTCTCATCGACTATGAGGACTTGATCCTATTACAGAGGTGAAACCGCCTCTAAAGAGGCATGATATAGGTGACAAGGAATTTGAAGGGCCTTATATTTTTTTTGATGATACCAGTTTGGTTGAAGTGGAAGTGGTAGAAGAAGATCCTCAACCAAATTTTAATCCTCCTTTGACTTAGCTAGACACCCCTATACTTGTCCAAGTAAAGGATATTTTCAGTGAGAATTTTTCTTTGTTTAGTTATCATCCCACCATGTTAGGAATGAATGTTTTGTCTAGCGTATATGATCCTACAATCCCATCCTCAAGTGGGACAGGGAGAAATCCCCTTGGGGCATCCCAGTGATGTCCACATTACCACCCCTTAGCTCCATTGGACCTACATTGTCCATACCATTTTCTACGGGTACCTCGATATGGGTGATGATGTTTGTGTCATCATTTCCATCCATTAGTTTACCTAGCATTTCTACACCCATCCCATCTATCCTCATGCCCACCTTTGGATATTCTTCCCGTGGGGGTTGAGCCTTGGTTTCAACATGAGGGGTGGAATTCCTTCCACCTCCACCATTCCTATGAGTGGTCCGGTATCATCGGGTGATAGTTCACCTTTCATATGGAACATTCCTAATGGTTTTGGGGTTGTCCCTAGTTAGGCTGGGGGTAGTAGTACATCAGAAGGTTTTAACTTTCCTTGGGTCAGCACACCCTTCCTTTGGGAAAATCCCCTTGGGGGAATGGTCGGTCTTGGGAGAATCCATGCTCTCGAAAATGCCACCATCCCTGGGGAAACACACTCTTAAATATCTCTCCAACCCTCCAGTAGTACCAATATAGCAGGACCGCAAGTTCCATCTAGGAAAACAAAGACTTCACCTCCCTCCCAGTATTCATTTGCACCCTTTCCTTTCCTCGCAACGATATATTTACCATATTTTTCATGATAAACAAGTGACCTTATTTCCCATGACCCATCATGGTTGGAAACGCCTTCCAATTTTCCATCTGATATCCCAAAATTCGACGATAAGCCGGGAGAGGACCCCTCCACCCACATCATGACATACCACTTATGGTGTTCATCCAACTCATTGTTGGATGATAGTGTGAGGTTGTGTATTTTCCAAATATCCTTGACTGAAGCTTCCACAAAATGGTACAAATAATTAAAATGTAGTTCCTTTAAAATATTCAACGAATTGGCAATGGCGTTCTTAATGCATTACCAATTTCCCATTCGATATGAGATAGGAATGGAGCTCTTCACTTCATTGTGTCAATATAATGCCACTCACATTTACGGTCATATACATGAGTGGAGACAGAGACATAGGAATATTAAGACTCAGATTCTAGATAAAATCCTTATGGAGTGGTTCACCAAGTCCATCCTACCACCCATTTCCAGAGATGTAGCTATGGCGAGGGTGACCACCGAGGAGCAGGCCATTTTTCATACCCAACATTTGGACTTTATCTATTCGCAGTCAACTACACTTTAGGATATCATCAGAAATTATCCCCAGACATTGATCGATCCCAAGAAACCAAACCCAATACCCCATGTCGATGTTGTGGTTGGTTTTATTTCACATGCCTCTATAAACCATTTAGTTGACTAGATGGGTCAAATGTCCATTAAATAACACCCATCAACTTCCGATACTAGTTCTCAAACTGTTGCGGTTCCCTCTCAGATCTTTGAGGTGAATTCGATGCAGTCCATGAAACCGAAGAATCATTAGTAAACTAGAGGCAAGAAGAAAATCAACAAAAATAAAATTTATAATACTGAGAACAGGATTTCCTCCACACAAAACACCCAGGAGGGAGTCACTAAAGAGAAGAGGAAAAGTCAATTTCCCTGCACGATTTGTGGGGAAGACCATCCCACTCAACATTTTCCTCAGAAGGATGAGATTCATTGATTTTTGGCACACTAACGGACCCCCAAACAAATTTTTTTATCAAATAGAATGACTGGCCCCATAGTGGCCCACAAATGATGGTAATGTATAAATAAATAAATAAAAAGAACATTAAAAATTCATAAAAATAATTAGAAAGACAAGACATACCTAATCTTTGATATTCTAATGTGTAGCATTGCATTGATACAACATCTAGAGCATCTGCAAATGCGTGAACTGCATACTGTAGTAAATAAAAACAGAATTGTATTTAGTTTTTAGTAAAAAACAAAAAATACTTTTAAGACATGTCAATAAATCCTAATAGAAATTAAAACCGACAAGATTGCAAATAGTAAACACCATTGGTATTATTTTTTGTAAAATCCATATGAGAGGAGATTAAATAGTGGCACACACACACACATCTCAGATGTGACGACGTGAATAATCTCCTCTTGGTTTTGGGAATAATTTATTGGAGCCGTCTGATCTTGGAGCAAACCTCCCTCAATCTGAAGGAGCAACAACAAAGTCAACATTGACTATGTTGTTGCTCTGTTGGATCGAGAGAGGTTTGCTCCAAGAATAAATGGCTCCAATTTTTTTTTCTCTATTGAACAGGGCCAACCACGTACGTAAAGGCGAAAGATCCTATGGACCCTCCCCGCCCCCTCACATCACTCTCAATTCCCCAATACCCAATCTATGCTCTACTAAAAAATATGCATTAAAAATATTCAAAGTTGATAAAAAGTGATTGTAAAGCTATAAATGAGGTTTATCATTCAAAGGAATATGTCATAAAAAAGTATTTTTATATATGATATTTATCATTCAAAATATGTTACAAATATACTAGCTATATATGTACATCTATCTATCTTATACAATTATTATACATCATCAATCTCTTTTAGTATTCTTTTGTGTTTTCCAGTTCTTAAGTAATTCATCCATGTCCATGTCTTCGTTTAATAGGTTCTATTAAACAACTGATGTTGCTTCAGTCCTTTCATGTCGAGCACACCTGGTCTCGTACCCATGGCATGGAGGCTGCTGTGAGGAGCCATCACCTACAAAAACAAAAAATATTAAATTTATATGACCAAATTTTAAATATCATTGAAGTAGTTCATTAATATTAAGAAAACCTCTACAATGTAATTATTTACCTGTTGGTCCACTAGTCGGCATCGTTGGAATGTTTTCCTTGTTCTCTTGATCATCTTCAGGTCGAGGAGGCTCAACTACGACATTCTATACCATTGAAATGACAAAATTTATAAGGACAAAACCGTAAATGTATAAGTAATAAAAATTAGAAGTACGAAATTATTAAGTATATGATTAATATACAACCATTTTACTGTCGTGGACCTTAGTCATAGGAACATATTGGGGTTTCACCCCACATGTATGGGGTTGTTGGGGAGCGTCGTGATCTTCTGGTCACGCTGCACTATCAACGCTTTGTTGTCCAGTGCTAATGGTTTCAATGATAGTGTTGCTCCCCTAATTAAAACAAAGTAAGACATTAAAGTTATGGACGATATCAAACATCTACGTATTTTATAAGTAATGAAAGGTTAATGTAGACTGATTTTTATTTACCTTATCTTGCAAACTGGATCTTGGGGTCTGCCCCATGATTTTCCTACGATCAACCATGAATTTATAGTTGTACTTGTAATCAAGTTTGTAGGTCTTCCTCTGTGGTTTCAGTTCCGAAGTCATCGCCATGCATTGCATAAGAGCATGTTTTTTTAATGTTTTTGGCTGCAATAAACGGAAAGTTGTAAGGCAATACAAATAATATTCTTAATATGTTTGGGTACTTACGATTCGTGATTGTAACCTCAAGTAGTCGTCGTGGCCTAGATTGTGTTGGTCATGTTTGGAAATCCTTTCTTTGGTTGCCTTCAAAGTGTCAGGCAAACTATCATCAAAATTTTCAAGTGTGTTATATACCACACTTTTATTTAGAACTAAAGAAAATTAAAGGTATTGAAATCAAAATATCGTAATTTACCTTGGGGTACCAGTTATTTTTTCTCCATATGTTTTCAATATATTTTATTTTGCAACATCAATGATCACCTTCCACTCCCTCTCTGGAATCAAGGGAGGATGCTCATACCTAGGGTTTCTTTCCAAGATTCATCTATAAACATCCAGCGTATATTTTAAATATTATCCTACTACAGAGGTGACCTGTTTCTTATTGAAGGTTTCTACTCCAAAGAGGCCTTTGAGATAATCCATAATTTATTTCTTGAGGTTGGAATTTTGGAAATTCCACATCATGCGTAAGGTTGCCCCAAAAACCAACAAGGCCTTGCTCTCCAAGTGCCTATAAAAATGGTTGTTTCCTACACACAAAAAGATATGATCATTAATTTAAAAATAATAATCTAGATGATTTGTGTATGAGATGGACAACATGAAATAGTTAAAATATGAAAAACTACCCGGGATTCTTATTTTTTTTAATGGCAGTCTGTTATCGTCAACCAAAAATGTGCATGGAAGGGTCCCCATGTTGGTCACACGTATAGCTCCAGGAAATGCAACCATGTCAACCACATCATCAGCTTCCTCTCTGTCGCCACCTCTAGAGCTTGACCATTATGGGGATGCCTGGCGGTGCATGTCATGGATCCTATCTAAATTAGGTGTGGAAGATGGAGAAGTAAACAATACTCCATCATCTATATGACATCCCACGTCAGGACTATATGGCATCTCTGCAGCGCCATTACTACCAATACTGGGCTGAACAGGATCCAAAAGTCTCTTTATAAAAAAGAAAATGTTCTTTTCCGTGAGATAATGTAAAAGTTAAAAAACAGAGTTTCATAATTGAACATATGAGTACATTAAAAAAAAAACACTTTAAATTATGGTTACTACCTTATATGTGTTAAGTTGTGACATAAGGATATTGATCCTTTCTAGGACGTCAAGAGTTTGATCTGGGCGGTCTAACAAGCTATCAAGTTCTTTGTTCGCTTTAATGATCTTTATTTTTATTAATACCATTAGATCAGGGGATGAATACAACCCCTCCTCATCAGTGAAATCATGATCAACGTGGCCTATCGACTACATATAATTTCAAGATGAAAATCAATGTTATTTTAGTTATATAAACAAATGAAATAATTGATCGCCACACGAATAATATTATATAAATAAATAATAAAATTCACGTAAAATGAAAGTCAAATTTGATAATCAATTACATGTTGTACGGCTGGACCTTTTCCACGATCATCCTACCACATTATAATATAATATAATTAGAAACACCAAATAGTGAGTAGTCCATCCTCAACCTAGTTCCAATTTTTGAACTTTTTTTTCTATATTCAAAGTTCTAAATAAAATTTTTATATCTTTAGTTTTGGATGCACAATTAGAGGGTGAAATTACCTAAATTAGTAGGGGCACTCATGCATGTGGATTCCCAACTTAGTGAAGGTTATGAATCTCTAGGTGGGTTTCACCTAGAGAACGGTGAGAGGAAGAACACAATTCCACCTGGATCTTGAAGACACATAGGGGGGATTTTGTGGATGCCCTCAAGGAGGAGTATTACCATGTGGGGAGATACAGGGACCAATACACCAAATGGTTGCAGCTCCACCGGGGTTAGGATCAAACTATGGGACTATACCAACACCTTCCATACCTTTACTATAAACTTAGGAAACTAACCAGCATAGAGTTCTAAAATATTGAAGACATTTTTAAATGGGGAAAAATTAAATAGATATAACGCTTGAAGACCCCAATATTTATTTTAAAGAGAGAAATAAAAAATCTATAGGTTAGTTAGGATAAGTGTGGCTACCACTTTGTAGTCAAAATGTTGTTGGTCAAATATTGAGACCCTTAACCATATTGGAAAAATGTTATAGTTCAAAGTTTACTATTTTGACATAAGAAAAGAAGAATGGCAATTAACTAGTTAGATGAAGAGAAAGAAAAAGAAACAATTTAGGGAATGGACTTTCACAAATATAGAAAATCTTCTATCATACAATTGAGAGAATGATGTTGGAGGGATTGTAGTATTGGAATGATTATGGAGGGATTGTAGGATTGGAACCATCATTTCATGTTGTAGCATGTTCTTCATTATTTCCTACACTATATATAACAGATCTTAAGTTGAATTTTTACTTACAAAGCATACTCCCATGTCCTATATATGTTGGACACACCTACCACACTTAGAGTGGGGGGTGAATGAGTGTGGGGCTCTTTTTACCAAAACTTCCCTCTTACACAATACTGCTTAGTTAACATTAAACATTTACTCATTTCCCATTGTTGTCATTTATAACTAGTTGTATGTAAACATATATCAACAACACATATCAGCAATATATTATCAACAAGTCATCATCGCAAGGAACACAAAGAACACAAGATGTATGTACAATTATGGACAACAATCCCAGGGTTTTTCAGCAAAAACTAAATAGAGTACAACTCTGCAAGAGCACCAGCTCTATATGCAAGACACATCTTACATTCTCAGCATCAAATGAGATGAGGCAACAATCCTCAACAGATATCAATCTGTCAATAGATACATGACATGTCAATAGTGCAGCCCGTGTGTGCACGTGCCTTGGCTCACTACAACCTGCGTATGTACACATCCAATGTATACAACAGCCTGCATATACCTTCTGAGTTGTTAGGGTTTATCCTTCAAGATCAACTCAGATCATCTGTAAAATATATCATTCTCTT
>SNQJ01S0290424.1:0-10782 GCA_010110895.2 Picea sitchensis | reverse complement strand
GTAAATATAATAATTACATGTAAAGGTTCGCAATTTGTCTAAGCAATAGCACTAACAATGTTATGGAATTAGATAGTGAAAGGAATCTAGATAGTCTACAAATCTATCTGTGTATAATAATATTGTTGTGGAAGGGGATTTAAAGGTGATATTTCAAGTTATTAAGAAAATCTGGAGTGGCTTCAATTCAAACAGGGTTTCAGAGAATTAGCGACTTGTTGCCAAATTGTCGTAGGTAGTCGCCATCATCCATACTAACATAATCATCACCCCTATTCATGTATGCAGACGAACCAATTTGTTGGCCAATGAAGCGATAACCATGGCAAATCATGAAATTGTCTTTCATTGGGAAAGTGTCGACTCGGGCCAACTTAGATCTAACTGCACTAGTATCAATGAAATGGACAACTACATGAATTATGGGAGGATTTTTTTATGATATCTCGACATGCCCGGACATCAACTCATTGCAAGGAAATTAATGCAGCTATGAGTAATGATAGTGAAGTGACTCAATAGGATATAGGGCCACACAAATAATAAATCAATCGTGATCATGAAAAATACAAGTATGAAGTCATATTGTCCTATAAATAGGAGCAAACTCATGAATAAACACTACAGGAAGTACAAAGGGTGTTCAATCACCAGCTCGATCCACTGTTCACCCACACGAATCCATAATGAAATAATCAAACCTCCCTCCCAAGGTAGCATAATGACTCAAGAGGGATTGAATTTCATCTCAACGAGTTTGATGGCATCAAAAGGAAAGCCAACATAGGAGAAGAATTCGATTGTTGGGAAATTAAATCTCTTAGAAGGAATCTGAAGAGTGACTTCAACAGGACAACACCCTAGAAGACACGGTTCAGATCCTCCTGACAACCTTATGGTTGTTGTGCATCCCTCAATAGGAAGCTTAGCATGGGGCATGATCTAGTATACCCTGGAACTTGGCCTCGTGTTATTAATCTCTTCAGGGCCACCAACTTTGCTCAATCAAGACCTTCATTACAATCATCCACAACACTCTGTCTAAAGGGGACCTCAAGTTTATTCTGATAGTAAGTAGAACATTGGTGGGCTAAGTCTTTCAACCCCCTCCTTGATAATCGACCTCTGGGCTCATTGCATTATAGAATGGAAAACAATCGCATGGATCTCGAGGTCAAATTGGACTTTGAATGTAAAGGCATCCTTCGCCAAGAGGCAACACACCAGGACAAGAAGAACATCAACAAAGGTAAAAGAACCTTTCACCAAGATGCATCAAACCAATCCGAGAAGGGAACTGACATCACCAAAGCACAAAAAGTGGATGACGTAACAAAGCATCTCTACCATAACCACTTCAATCCAGAGACCAAATCAAAGCTTGAGTACTTTGAGAAGCGAGTGAAGCAATGGAAGAGGGAAAATCCAAAAAAGAGATAATGGAGGAGATGACGGCTTGGGTAAAGGATTATGGCTTCTCATGAACCAAAGACATGAAGCTTCAAAAGACAATTGAGATGTACTAGGCATTCAAAACACTTCTAGCACGGGTCTTGGAGGAATATAGCACCCCTCAGGCACAATTCATGGCCAAACTGGATCATATTGACAGCCAGATGATTTTACTAGATAAGAAGGTAGAAGCCCTAGGTCGTTATGCCCTACAAGTCCAATTTCAAACTCCAAGAAATCAAAGCATGGGGAAGACATCTCCAAAACAGAAGTCCACTCAACACAACAATGGAGGGGGGCATACAAACCCAATCATGAATGAGGAGAATGCATAGCAAGGAAATCATGTGAAATCCCCAAACCAAATCAGAGGTAGACACTCAAGAGTAGCACCAGATTGCAGTTGCAGGTTTCTCTATGGTTATATACTAGTTATGTTTTTCATTATAAGAATATGCATATACGTGTTATCCATAAGTATAGGCAGATAGGCAATAACATTAAAGACATGGGAATAGGCAGTAACTGGGTTAGACACTCTGATAATATTTTTCTCCATACCCTACAACTTGATTTCCTACATTGCAGGCCAAAGGGTATTATGTTTGCATCATTTTTTGCATAATAGATATATAGATACTAACTTACAAAAAAATAATTACATGTAAAGGCAATAGAGATGAGTAATAATATTATAGATTGCAAAATTGTTATGTGTGCATAGGCTTGATAGAGTGGCTATTACAAATACACTATATATTCCACATGTAATGATATTTCCAATTAAATGATGACATTTCCAAGAATAAAAATTGGCAAAAGTACACTCCAATGGATGGAAATACTATGAAATTAACATGTTGCAGTGAATTAAATAACATAGATAATAAGTTACATAAATGAGACACACATTACACTATAACTTGATAAACTCCCACTCCAATACGAAGTACATATTAGGAATTTTTTTCCCATGGAAGCTTTCACATGAGCCTTTTGACTAAAGAAACCTTGAGCTTATGGACACTCGCCCTCATCCATGAGTATGTGGACACCCACCCTCATCTTTTTGTGTACAAATCTTTTTTAATGCATCACCATTGTATCCTCCATATGGTTCCCTCATATTTTTTTGGTATCCTCCAATGGTTCCTTCATCGATTTTAGATTGGATTTTGATATGTGGAGCACCTCTATGGTTATATCATGGTTTAAACTCGAGGTTCCCTTACAAGTATATAGCCTTATATTAATATGTATACGATATTTTAATGGGTTATTTTTAAAAACAAGAGCCACAAAGTGGTAATGTCCCTACCCCTTAATAAATTAAGACCTTGTAAATAAATATACTAGTCTTGAAGGGATTTGAGATAGTAAAGTTTTGCAAAGAAAGAGAAAGCTATAAAATTATAGTCAAGCTAGAAATTTCTTAATCTCTCCAATTTATGTTTATTCCTTACAACTTTGTATTCTTCATTCAAAACAACTTAGCAACATTGACTTTTAAGTTGTTGCGCATATGAATGTTCTTACTTAAACCTTTATTTCCTTATTTTTTAGAGAGTTCAATTATTTATCTTACTCATCAAGAAGCATTTCCTACAAAAACATCTAGAAAATCCACTTACTTGCCGTTTACAAAAGTTAAAATTAGAATTACACTATCCTCCTCTTCTTTGTTCTCTTTATTTTTAAAAACGACTCATAGTGTAATCTTGTATTTGGATTCTTCTATTTAGGCTCCACACTTTTAACTTTGTCAACGAGTGATGCTTCAAGGGAATCCCTAATAAAAAAGACACAATATTAAAAATAAATGCCTCCAAAATTAAATCCACTAGGTCTAATGCTTATCTTAAATAATACAACATCAATATGAATCAATTATCTATGGTTCTTTACAATATGAATCAATTATTAATGCTTATTTATGATAAGCAAGACATGAAAGGCGAAATAAATGAAATAAATAAGGGCACAATAGATCTAGGCTAGCTAGGGCACAATAGATCTAGGGAGGGGGGACTTGTAGTTGAACACACAACATGTTATAGCTCATAATGAAAGGAATTGTAATTCATAGATTTGTATTGTTTTTTAATGTGATAAAGACACTTAGAGTGTAGGGTTTTAATGAGGGGCAACATTGACGGAATGGAGAGTTGAACCTGCGACTTTCAAATCAATAATGGTACATGGAATTGTAAATGACATATATTATTGCCACCATAACACAAATCAAAGTTGAAAAGGGAGGAAAGATAAAAAGGCATCATAAAATTATGAATGACAAAATAAGTAAAATAAAATGACAATGAGATGAGAAGATCACTAATGGATCACAATGATCACGGTAATTGTAATTGAAAAAGTAGACGATAAAATTAAGTTAAAAGGGAAAAGAGATTAAGGAAAAAATGAAAATAAGCATAGTAAATATAAGTTATTACCCATCAAAATATTTATGGAAAACCATTATAAACCAAGTTAAAGCGCTCTCACCTTAATTTAAAATGGAATGTAGACATTTTCCAACAATATTAATCAATGGGAATCTAAACTTTTAACAGCATTGTTCTAATACAAGGCAATGTTAATGACTTGAAACTACTCAAAAAATTTAAATGGATTATTGTAAAACCCATATCCAATGCCTTCGTCATCAATTTGGGAGATCACTTGAAGGTAATTACCAAAAAAAGATACAATATATTTTTCGTTGATTTAAAAACTTGACTTTTTCCTTGGTTTAAAAGCTTGACCATGGAATTATTAGTGGCATTCCATGAGAGCTAGAATTATTAGTGGCATTCCAAGCTAAAGATTTGACTTTTTCCTTGGTTTAATGATTTTTGCCAAGCATTGGGATTCGCAGTAAATCAGATTAAATCTACAGTCCATTATGAAGGGCTCTCGGATATGGAGCTGCCACTTTTCAAATTTCTTCTGCCTTATACTTTTAGTGAGCTCACTCTAGGCTTCTGTTACTTGGGGTACTTTGTGAAGATAGGAGCTCAGCGAACAACCGATTGGGATTGGTTGGTCACTAGAGTATCAAATAAAATTAATTTATGGAGCAACAGGTGGTTGTCTTTAGGGGGGAGATTTATCCTGATTAAAGTTGTTTTGGAAGGACAATCAATGTTCTGGATGTCCTTAGAAGCTATTCCTCGAACAATACTAAATAAGATAAGGAAATTGATGTTTCATTTCTTGTGGAATGGTCACTCGGAAGCCTAGAAATACCACCTCTGTCGATGGGAGATACTATCTAGACCAAAAAAAATGGGGGATGGGGATTCCACAATCTCCCTCTTTTCAACTTGGCTTTGAATGCTTCCACTCTTTGGAGGGTACTAACGCAATCCAGTTTATGGCAGAAGGCTATTAAGGGAAAATATCTTCATAATGTTACTCTCTTAAACTGGATTAGACAACCTACTCATCACAACAATGCAGCTTCGAGAATGTGGAATAGCCTCTGTCACGTGTTCCCTGTTATCATTCAATGGCTATGTTGGTGCCATGGAAATGGCCACTTAATCTCTATAGGCCGCGACAGGATTTTGGAGTTGGGTGATCGAGCTTTCCTCTCCGAGCATCTCATTACCTTGTTAAACGGAAAGAAAATGATTTCTCTGGCACAAGTGTTGTCAACAAGAGAACCCCTATCCTACGCAGGCATCTGGAAAAGTAGTGACGATTTGGACTTGAGAGGAGATCATGTTAATGCTTGGAACAATTACAAAAAGGAGCTAAGGCTAGCAAGGATTACACTTATTGAAGGGTTGGAGGATCAATTGCGTTGGAATGGAGGAGACGAGTCGGGAAGACTAGCAGTCAAGAATTTCTATAACACAATCATTTCTACTCAGGAGCTATCGTTCAGGAGAGGGTGGCAGATTCAGATGTGGAAATGGAGAATCCAACAAAAAATAATTATGTTCTTTTGGTTGGCAATAGAGAATAGAATTTTAACGTGGGACGTCCTGCAATCTAAAGGATGGACGGGACCGGGGGTATGCATTATGTGAAAAGATTCCATTGAATACAACAAACATTTATTCATACACTGTCGATTTACTCAAGTCCCCTGGACAATTTGCTTAAAAAACTTGAATCCGCAGTGGTCTTGGGGCAGTCAAAACATAGCCGATTATATGGACTCTTGGGTACTGAACAAAGTTGCATCAAAAAAATTGCCCGTGCTATTGAGCTGGTACATTTGGAAAGCTCAGAATGAATTTCTTTTAGAAGGGAAGATCCCTTATCCAAGTTTTGTTGCCTACAGAACTTTAAATGCTCTTAATACCAATCAAACCTTCTTTAAGCCACAGGCCTTAAGGCTGAGCCCTATTATGCAGCAGATTAGCTTCAATTTGGCTTACTTTGATGGGGCTTCCATTGCAGGGGAATCAAACTGTGGGGCAGGGGGATCATTGAAGAGATTAAATGAACAGGGTGTAAGATGGTTTATTAACTATGGAGAAGGCTCCAATACAAAATTGAATTAATGGGAGCGTGGGTTGCGATGACCATTGCAAATCTCCTGGGTTTTCACCATATCCAGATGTTGGGGGATTCCAAAGTGGTTATAGATTGGTTGGGGGGGAAATGCCAACTCCAAGCTACCCAAATCGAAGGATGGAAACGTAGAACCCAGATCTTGGCGCAATCTTTCCAAGACATTTGCTTTCAACATATCTATCGAGAATCTAACGCAGAGGCGGATAGATTATCCAAACAAGCATTATTAGCACCAAAAGGAAGACTATCATATTACTACTGAGATGGTGTGAGTGAAGGACCGCATCAGTTTATAGAAATTTACTAAAAGGCTATTTATTGTTGGCTTTCTTTTTGTATGATTTTGTGGGATGTAATCTTTGAACCTTTGTTTCAGGTTCAGTGATTTCATTTTCTTGTTTTTTTTGGAGGGGGTTGTTGTGCTCAAAACTGATGTAATCAATTTCTAATACCTTGTTTTCCAATTTCTGGATTGCCTGAACGTTTTAAAATTGCAACACTGGCAGTCCTGAAACTTTTTCTGCAAGATGATGTAAAAACTATATCCTTAATATAATTTGAGAGAATTTATTATTTTGACCATGGAATTATTAGTGGCATTCCATGAGAGCTAGAATTATTAGTGGCATTCCAAGCTAAAATAACCTTAGTATAAAGTTAAACTAAGCAGGGATAGAGTTACAGAAAATTGTCATTAAAAAAATTATATTTGAATGGTCATAGTATAAAATTATGCGGAAAGCGTGTAAAAAAGATGTAAAAATAAATAAAATTAGAAAGAAACTTTTATTAAGCTTCAAAAGTAGAGAGAAAGAAGACATCCAAATTATTAAAAATATATAACAATGAAAAGTTTTCGCATACCTTAATTTAGTGGAAGAAAAATTGATGATTCAACTTTCCAAAACTTTTCCATCTTATTACATTTTCCAATTTTTTAATTCGTTCTCTAAATATTTCATCCTACCTAATAGTGATGATTCCAAGTGCTTGTTATTAGTTGCTGGCTATTGTTCTAGTTATATAAATATGTTTTTTTAATTAAAATATATATTAGATTTATTTCAATTGAATGGAATATACGTTTTTCTAAGTGCTTGTTATTAGTTGTTGGTTATTGTGTTTAGTTATAAATAAAAAAAATATTGAAAAAAATATTACAAATATTTCGATTGAATTAAATTTGGGTGAATTAATTTTTTTCAAATATTTGTTATTAGTTGTTAATTACCAATTATTGTACTAATAATTAGTAATAAATAATATTTTTTAATTTAAATATATATTAGAATTACTTCAATTAAATTAAAAATCAATTAAATGATTTTTAGTATATTTTTAAATCTTTATATCAAATACAACAAAACTCGTGTTTTCAAGTGCTCCACTATTTATTTAGTAAATTATACTCACTATATTCCCCACTTATAAACAAACCAAGTGCATGTGCAAGTTTGATGATTTTTCTTTAAAATGCTAACTCTTTTAATATTCTCCAATATTTCTACAAAAGCTACTACTTACAAACAAGAAGGTTCCCGAGCTAAAAATCTAACACTTCCTCTTAGTGAGGGAAGTACTTGTTGCCATAATTATCATATGGTTCCATCACACTGTGCTCTGTAGGAGCTCCATCTGAACTTGGAGCCATCATCAACACCTGCACATAACTCGAACTAGAAGATCTTCTCTTGGAAACTACACGGAACCCTGAGCTCCTAGGAGAATCCACTTCATCCTGAGCATTGTTTTGATCACACTGGCTTAGCCTCCTGCCAGTGCTCAGAAGAGACACGCTCTCTTCTCTCGGAATGCAAGACTAAATCCTTGGTGCCACCGTAGTCTCAGGAGCCTTCTCATGCTCCTCATATGACAATGAATCATACACTGAAGGTTGTCCTCGCAACATATACAACCTGTCCACCTGATTACCGATCAGCTGCAGCTCCACCTGGTCTACTCCCCCCCTGTAGATAAAGACATGTTCCCTCTTGAACAATATGCAATATTCTACATCCTCCAAGGCTGAGACTGAGAGTAAGTTAACCCGCAACCCTGAAACAAAGAGAACTCCATCAAGCTCCAGGAATCCTCCATACTCAAGTTGGAATCTAACACTCCCAACTCCACATACAACTCGTGCGATACCACCTTCATTTACCACCTGTCGGTCAAGACTAGTCTCTGTGATATTAAGGAATTCTCGTCAGATTCTTGTCATGTGGCAAGAGGCTCCACTATCCACAAGCCATCTGATATCACCTCCAAATCCTCCGCTACCAACACTGGAAACTAGGATAACCAAAGAAAATTCCCTGTCATACTTGGAAGCAAAGTCCTCCATGGCTATTGTAGTAGTTGTCTCGGGCCCTTCTGGTTCCTTCTTCTTCTTCTTCCTCTCAAGACAACAAGAGGAAAGGTGCCCCAACTGGTTACAACAATAGCATATGACTTTACTCAAGTCCCTTCCGGAACTTCCTTTCTTCTTGCTCTTTCCAGTAAGAGCAACATTCTCATCAGCTCCGTCTGTCTTTTGTTCACTACTCTGAGATCCTTCTCGGATCTCCTCCTGAGTGAAATCATCCCATGGTCTGCTCTAATCTAGAAGATGCTCACGTTCCACCACACACTTCATGAAGACTTCACATTCTTTGGTGAAGCCATTTAAGGCTATCATCACCAACTCGGAATCCGATATGACCTCTCCAACAATAGCCAACTCATCTTTCACTTGAGTTACCCGAGTAAGATAAGAAGAAACACTCTCCTCCTTACCCATCTTGGTATTATGCAGCTTATCCTTCAAGTCCATCTTTTGGTTCTCATTCTTCACCTCAAATAAGTTCTTAAATGCATCCCACATCTCCTTGGTTGTCTTTTTCTCAGCCAAGTGTGAGATAAGGTGATCCTTCACCCCATCAAGAATAATCCTCTGAGCCTTGGCCTCCTTGATCTCATTCAATTCCAAAGCAACAGGATTTGTTGTGGGAGCCACAACAACAGAGTTTAAATAGTTCCAAATCTTGTTCTCCTTGAGAACAGCTGACAATCATACTTTCCACTGCAAATAGTTGGAAATGCCATCCAACTAATCCTCAAAACTAATACTTGTAGCCATATTTCCTGTCACAAATCAAGGAAAACAATTACAAACTTTCCCCCTTCAACTTTGCCCACTGTCACTTAGAGCCCAAGCTCTGATACCATGTTAATTTTTAATGACAAAAATCAGCAACTAATACTTTGGCATACACTTAGCAACCTAGAGATAATTGTCTTACATAAAATTCTGAAATGTCTCAAACCCACATTCAAAAATTTCCATAAGCAGAAATACACATTGCTAAGCAAATATGTAGCGGAAATAAACACAATGAACAACATTCAATAACCCATGAAAAACTCAGAAATTTAGGCAAATGTCAGGGAAAACCCCAATGTGGGGAAACCCAATGAGAGAGAGAGAGAGAGATTTTATTATTCAGCTTCAAGAAAGTACATATCAGCAGCAAACTCACAATTTTCAGCCAAGAAAAAATACCTCACAACACCAAATCTTTCCCCACAAAGTTTTGCCTTGGAAATCGTGCCCAAATCCATACAGTTGTACGGCCTCCTAAAAAATTATGCCTAGAAAATTGTGCCAACAGTAGGTTGCACGGCCTGCACAGTATAGCCCAACAACAGCAAATGAGAACAACACTAACACATAAAATTTCTCTTGGGAAATGTGCCCACCAAGCTGCTCACTTTCCTCTCTCAAGCTCTCTCGGAAAATCTATCTCAAACTCCTTCACTTGTTGTGTCTTGCACACTACCCAATGCATTCTTTTATAAATCTAAAAATGAATTTTTCCCTCTAAAGTGTTTTTTCACCTTCCCCAACCCTAAATCCAAAGGCCAAGATCTAATCTTGCATTTTTCAAGATCAAGGGTCATGATCCATTCCCTCCAAAATGAATCACTTAAAATATTAAAGTAATTTCACTTTATTACATAAGTGCACTTTATGAAATAAAGTCACTTTAAAATTAGAAGGTACACTTTATTAAAAAGTCACTTTATAACAACTTTATAAAAACCCATTACAAAGTTAAGTGCCTAGTAGTGTTAACATAAGGTTACATCCGCATACAAGACAAAACATGTGGAGTACCTCTCGAGCTAAAAAGCTAATACCCACACTATGATCATGTCACTCCCATCTGATGATTATGGCGTCATACATTACATGAGGTACCTTTTTGCATTGCTTCATATGAAGTGTTAATGCCTTATGTATTTGATATGAAAGTGGTGACCATGGGTTAAGTCGGATAATGGATCATGATGCTTTGAATTTGTGCCTTTTTCCTTGTTTCACTTTGGTGGTCATCATCATCTTCTAGATAAGTGTTGCCACTCATGGGTAGAGTTGTACTAGTGGGAGGATTTGATAGGGGTAATGTGTCAATATCTTGATCCATACATAACATTCTCCATCTTTCCCAACCTTGTTGTCCCCTCTTTTGGGTTGGTTTTGATATGTCATACATATAGGTTCATGCTTCATAATCCCAAGAGAAGAAAGAGCTTGAATGCTCGAGGTTGATGTAGCTTAATAAAATAAATAAAGAAAGACCAAGATGATAAAATCAAAATGCAAAGAAAATGAAAAGAAAAGAAATAATAAATAACCAAAGGAAACAAAGCATGATCAATGTCCCCTTGCTATGAGGCAATCACCCCAAGTCCTATACAATGAATGCATATGTAAAAAAAGGACTAAATAAAGGAAATCAAAAGTCAAAATCCAAATGA